>APFE030308287.1:26312-63140 GCA_000404065.3 Pinus taeda | reverse complement strand
TTCGTCCCTGAAACATGGGAAGAACACAAATAATAAGATCTACTCAAAAGAGTAGTCCACTGGTACCATGCACGTGCATCTAGCCATCCAAGATAAAGGTGAACCCTCGATCTCGCTGGTGCCTCGCTCGCTTGAGATGGAAGTTGACCATGGCAGCTCTTCTGTGTTGATGTGTAGTAGGTGGATCTTCGCTCCTCTCTATCCATCATACGGGGGTTGTTGTCCTTGTGGCTAATTCGTTGCCATCTTGTTGGTTGTTTTCTTGCGGGGTGATGTGGGTGGCGATATGCTGAAGTGTTAACCAACGATGTATCTTTCTTTAATTCACCACCTAATGGAGCCTGATGGGTATCTGGTACCTGTTGTGGTGCCTGTAGTTGTTTCTTATTTTTCAATATTACTTCAACCACTGAGTCCCCCTTTGATGTAACATTTTCTGCTTCCACCTCTACCTATTTTTCTGGTACCTGGTTTGATGTTTGTATGTGGTTATCACCCATTAATGGCTCATCATCTGATATGTCAGTCCCTGGAACATCTTCTGCTTCAACCTCCGTGGACTCTACCTGTTTATTAACGGAAATATATTGTAATGTAATTTTCTTCTTTTTATACCAGAGCTTCAGGAATTTCTTCTGCACATTAATATTGATAGTACCCACGAATTCCATCCAAAGATATCCCAAAACAACATCCATGATATCTATATCTGAAGTATAAAAATCACCATGCAACATATACTTATCCATAGAAAGCTTCAAATCCTTATAAACTTGAACATACTCATCATCAAGCTATGTGTTTTCAATGTGTTTTGCTGGAACTTGCAATTTTTTTGCCAAATTAACATTGATAAAATTATGCTTGCAACTAGGATTTATAGACACAATGATCTTCTCCTTCTGAATTAATCCATGAACCTACAATAAGGAGACACCAGTAGAAAATGACCCCTCACGTGTCTCATTTTCCTTTTTTCTAGCACGAGACCATTTGTCTAAAAGGACTCTTTCAAATTCTGCATCTGAAAGTTTGGTCAACTACTTGTTGTCAAGTGAGAACCACCATTTGGCAACCTCATCTTTGAAACCAAACCACACTGAATTCTTCCAATATTTTGCCCATACTGACTTTTTTTGTTTTATGTATTCTTCAATAGGAGGACCATTATCTTTTCATGTAAAACATAGAACCGCCATGAAGAGGGTTGTGAAAAAAATTCACTTACTTGGCGAAAATTTGAAATGGCCACAATTCCGTCAATATTGCTCAGAATCCCTATTATGACCTGTTTTCGGAAATGGAACAACCATTCTGCATCTTCTCATGTGGTAAAAATCCCGATCTAGGTACTGGAATTTTCTATTCGCGGTACAACTGTCCCACCGGCACAAAAAATTGCTGAAAAAATAGTTGATTTTAAATCAGCAATATCTCCCTCATCCGGACTCCGATTCCACTGATTTTTTTTTTGAAATTGGGTATTTTTTCACAAATAAGCCAAATCTGCAATTAGATTTTGCAAATTTTGCACCAGAACGTACAGATCTGCGCCACAAACTCGTTGCCCCCAAAAAATGTCTGCAACAGCACTGATTTTTAAATTAGCGAGATCTCCTTCATCCGGACTCCGATTCACAAAAAATCCAGATCTGCAATTAGATTCTGCAGATTTTGCACCAGAAAGTACAGATCTGCGCCGCAAACTCGCTGCCCCGAAAAAATGTCTGCAACACCACTGATTTTTAGATCAACGATATCTCCTTTATCCGAACTCTGATTTGGCCGATTTTTTTTTTGAACTTGGGTATTTTTTCACAAAGAATCCAGATCTGCAATTAGATTTTGTAGATTTTGCCCCAAAATGTATAGATCTGATCTGCAAACTCGTCGTCCCAGAAAGTTCCTATCAAAAAAATTCTCCACTTTTGCCCAAGCAAGTGCTCTGATACCACTTGTTATAGATCTGATCTGAAAATATAAGATAATAGAAATAAACCCAAAAATAATAAAATCTAAATATAGAAATGTTTCGCTTTATTGATCAAAACCCTTAAGGTAGGGCAATACCATACATTCACTCCTTAAGGAAGGAGAGCACTCCACAAGCCATATGCATGTTCATACAATATTCCTTGACATCTCTCAATGGGGAGTCTCTAGCCTCTACATAGACCTCATACATACAATACCATGGATTAATACCATGGTTCCCTCAATACCATCTATCTAATACCATGGGTCCATTACATTATTACTAACTACTTGTGGTCCCTTACATGATATGGGTTAACCACCTTATTTATTACTATGGCCCATCCCATTATTACATTATTCCCTTGGGTGCCTCCCTTTGTACCCCATATTATTCCCCCCTAGGTATACTACACATTTAGTTACATAATATGTACATACCAAGATGTACTTCTTTCCATTTGATGGTGGATTTATTGGTCCCACAAAATCTAGAGCCCATTGCTCAAATGGTTCTATGAGAACTTGAGGTTTAAGTGGCATCTCATCTGATACTATTGGTCTCCCTACCCTTTGGAAATTGTCACATCTCTTAACATAAGCCTTTGAGTCTTTAAATATTGTTGGCGAGTAGTAGCGCAATTGCAGCACCTTATAGGCTATTCGCCTGTCTGCAAAATGACCACCACACAGTTCATCTTGACATGCTTTCAATATTTCTAATATCTCGTTTTCTCTCACACATTTTCTTATTACTAAATCAAGACTAGTATAAAACAGATCACCATTTACCCAACTATATCTAGAGCTTTTTCTAATGATTTTTCGTTTTTGATTCTTTGAAAACTGAGCTGGAAATTTTCTAGATGATAGATAGTTTGCTATGTCTACAAAGCATGGTGTTTTTACTGTTATTGCAAACAAATGTTCATTTGGAAAGCTATCTGCAACAGGATTTGGATCATTGGGTGTATGTAATCTGGTAAGAAAATTAGCCACTTGATTGTCTTTCCCTGGTCGTTCTTGAATTGTAATGTTAAATTCTTGCATTAACAGTAACCATCTTGTTATTCTTCCATTTTTGATTGATTTGTTCATTAAGTATTTGATTGTTGAATGGTCTGTATGAATGAATACTTGGTATCTTGTTATGTAATGCCTGAATTTTTTCACTGCATGTATTACAACTAACATTTCTTTTTTTGTGACTGTGTAGTTCAATTATGCCAGTGTTAAGTTTTTGCTTATAGAGTATATAACATAATTGAACAAGTTTTCCTTCTATCCAAGTGATGCACCTATAGAAGTATCAGATGCATCAGTTGAAATATGAAATGGCAAAGACCAATTTGGTCCACGAAGAATGGTTGCAATTGATAATTTTTCCTTCAATATCTGAAATGCATTTTGACAATGATTTGTCCATTGGAATTCAACATCCTTTGCTAGTAACTTTGATAGAGGTTGTGCTGTTTTACTAAATTTTTCTATAAATCACCTATAGTAGCCTACATAACCTAAGAAACTTCTTACCTCCTTTTGAGTTGTAGGTGGCATTACATTCACAATGACTTGTATTTTAGCTGGATCCACCTTAATTCCTGATGAGGAAATATGGTGTCCCAAAACTATCCCTTCTGTTAACGTCATGTAACATTTTTCATCACTCAAGGACAAATTCGCATCTATGCATCGTTTTAACACTTTCTCAAGATTTTTTAAGCAATCGTCGTATGTGTTTCCATACACTGTGAAATCATCCATATAGACTTATACACATTCATGGATTAGATCAACAAATATTGCAAGCACTGCTCTTTGGAAAGTGGCAGGTGCATTACATAATCCAAATGGAAAAACATTATATGCGTAGGTTCCCCATGGGTAGGTAAATGTTGTTTTTTATTGGTCTTCTATTGCTATTCTAATCTGATTATACCCACTAAACCCATCTAGAAAAGAGAAAAATTTCTTCCCAACTAATGAGTCTAGAACCTGGTCAATGAATGGTAGCGGAAAATGATCTTTTAATGTTGCTTTGTTCAATTCCTGGTAATCCACACACATTCTCCACTTCCCATTTTTCTTTGGCACAATCACTAATGGAGAGACCCATTGACTATTTGAAATAGGATAGATGAACCCAACTTTAAGTAGTTTCTGCAGTTCTTCCTTCACTATTTCTTTCATCATGGGATTCATTCACCTTTGTGGTTGTCTTATTGGTTTAATCTGCTCATCCGTATAGATTTGGTGAATGTATGTGTTGGGATGAATTTCTTGCATATCTGTATAATCCCAAGCAAAAGCTTTTGAATATTTTTGTAGTAATTCTATTACCTCTTGTTCTTGTGACAATTGTAAATGGTTACCAATGTTCAAATGTTTTCCGAGATATATCTCAATTGTTTTTGCTGTTAAATTGGTAATTGTGTTTACAGGAAAAATGTTTGTAAAAGATTCTTGCAAGGATTGAATTGTACAAGTTTCTTGAAAGCATCGATTCAAAAGATTACTTGCAGGTTCATATTGAGTCACTCTAAGCTGCTCTGAAATATTTGGTTCTAATATGAAAAGATCCATTAGATCTTCATTCTTTTCTTCTTCTCTAAGATAAGATTTGGTTAATACTTAGAACTGATTTAGTTTGTTGTTTTTCTTGTTCTTCAAGCATTGATACTAAAGAAGGTGATTATGCAGGAGAATAAAGTGTAATGTATTTTCTCTCATCTCCATGTGCAATAATCATACTTCCAGATCTACATCCTATAAAGGCATTCGTGGTGGCTAACCATGGTCTGCCTAACATTAGAGGATGTCCTCCCAAGTTTGTTTTTGGCTGCAAAATGAGGAAGTCGACTGGATACTCCCATGAATCCAAAGAGACTATAATATCTTCTAATATTCCTTCTGGCACAACTTTAGATCTATCTGCTAACTCTAAGATTGTAGAAGTAGATCTAATGTTGTTTAAATGTAGATACTTCATTGTCTCCATAGTCATTACATTTATAGCAGCTCCCAAATCTATCAATGTGTTTGGAACTGAGAAATTATTTATTGAAATAGTAACCATAGGGATACCAGGATCAATATATTTTTCTATTGCTGTTTTTGTAGACATGAGGCTTGCTAATTTTCCAATGACTTGGATTGTAGTAGGATCCTTCTTCTTTTTACCATTTTTCTTGATACATAATTCCTTTATTGTTTTAGCATATATTGATATTTATCTGATTTCTTGTAATAAAGGAATTTTTACATAAGCATTTTTCAGTTCATCCAAAATGTGAAATTCAAGAAGGGTTATTGGAATATTCTACTCTACTAACCTCTCTGGATAGGGTGGTGTTTGAGTTATAATAGTTTTTCCCTTCTGGGTTTTTTTTTCTTCTAAATGTGATGTTTCAGGTTGTTCTCCTTGCTCATTTGGTTATTTTATGATCGGAGGAGAATCTTTTTTAAGCACTTTTCTAGACCTTAAATGGACATCGTTTATGGGAAGAATAGAATATGCTGGAAAATATGTTGCTTCTTCAACATTGTACGCAGGTTTATCCATTTTATTGCTTGGATTTACCACTAGCTAGGCTGGTAGTTGAGTTGGTCTGGGCTGGTTTGAAGGTAGTTGTAACTGTTGTGGTTGTGTTAGTAGTGGTGGAGAATTCTATTGCGGAAATGGCATGGACAATGGATATGCAGAATTTTGTTGTGGAAATGGCATGGATTGTGGATATTGTTGGTATTGTTGGTGTGGAAATGGCTGTTGATATTGTTGCTGGTATTGTTGAGGGTAGATTTGTTGAGATGGCTGATTTCCATAACCATATCTTCTCCAACCTTGTGCAAGTTGGTTTTGATATTGTTGTGGAGGCCTGGTTGCCATGGCATTGGAGTATTCCAAGAATTTTGAGGTGGATACTGCTAGTTTTTTTGAGGGAATTTTTGTAGATTTTGTTGAGGAATCCTTGGCTGCCAAGGACTTCTCGGTGCCACATAATAGGAACCTTATGTTCCTCGCACTTCTTCCATTGGATTCATTTGCAATTCCTTCAAATTTAGACAATTTTCTGTTGAATGATTTTCTATACAAAGACCACACACTTGAACACTATTGAAAGGACATTCTCTTCATGCATGTTTCTTTCTACATTTGGGACAAAAGATTGCTAAAATTTGTTCTTGTTCTTCTTTCTTTTTGTTTTCTTTTATAACATCTACTTGTGTCCCTAATGTACTTAGGAGATCAATTTTGAAGTTTTCTAGCAAGGTTCCTATTTTTGCTCTTGTTACTCCTCCTACTGTTGATTTTGCATCTTTTGAACTAACATCTCTCCTTCTCGTTTTTGATCTTCCTCTAGAATATTTTTGACATAAATCTGCAATTTTGTTCAATGGCAAGTTTGAAATATCACCCTTGCCCATTACGTTCCGGAAATGTCAAGGTATTCATCTCTTATACCTTTGAGAAAGATTGTTCGAATGGTGTCTTGGTTTAGGGAGTGTTGTTTATATTTTTGTATATTATATGCAAATCTTTCTAATTATTCTTCTAGACTCTCGTCTTCTTGTTGTGTCATTCTGAAAATATCCTCTTTCGAGTCCCTAGGCCTACATTAGGCTTGATCTTGTTTTCAGAAATATTGACTTCATTTCATCCCAAGAAGCTATTGTTTGCTCTCCTAAACCCATGAACCATTTTAAGGTTGCTGCTTTCAATGTAGTAGGAAAGAGACGAAGTTTGTGTGTGTCATCAGTGTATCCATAAGTTCTACACAAGATGTCAAATTCAAACATAAAGGAATCAGGATCTTCCATTGACATTCCATAAAAATTAGGTAGTACAAAAGGTGGAATATTTTTCATTTTTACGCCTTCTCCTAATACTGCATTTGTATCCAATATTGGAAAGCCAAAAGTAGCTTCTTGATCACAACAATCTTCTTGTCTTTTCCCATCCTCTTCTCCTTTCCTATCATTTTCTCGTTTTGCCTCTTCCTCTCTTTGTCTTCTCCACTCTCTTTATTGTCTTTCATATTCAAGTCTTTGTTCATGAGTAAGAATAACAGATCCATGTCCCTCTTCTGCCATAGATTTAATTATCTCAATGTCAACTTGAGGCTCTGGTTGGTCAAAAATAGTTTGATATATGGACTCAAAAATGGACTGCTTTTCTTTAAAAATTTCTTTTTGTTTCCCTGAAGTAGGTGTTGTTGTTGGAGTTTGTCTTCTTTTCACCTCCCAGTCTAACAAAGTTTTCCTTTCAATTAAAGTTAATATTTGTCCTGTTCTTTGTTTTTCTTCCAATTCCTCAATTGTTTGTTTACTAGCAACTGGTGTTGTTAGCTTTGATGGTCCTACTTCTATTAATGGGGGGTTTTATTTAATAAATCTACCTTGAGGATCTGTATTTCTAGGCATAAAGAAACACGACCAAAAGAAATGTATCTTAACTAATTTATTATTTTTGTTTTATCAAATTTTTAGTGTTTTTGTTTATCTTTCTATTTGACTATGCTGATAATTTCCTCCCTGGCAATGGCACCAAAATGTTGAGCTAATTTATTAACACAAATTAACACAAGTATTCATTATCAGTCCATGTTTGTAAGACTTGGAAGCAAGTCCACAGTGTATGGATATCAGGTGTAGCCAAGCTTAGAAAATAAAATTTGAAGAAATAAAGAAGTACATATTACAAATATAAGCCTATTTTTACAATTTCTAATTCACTTTTGCAATGTATGAAAGATGAAGTGGCTCTTAACTTAAGAGATCCATTTGTGTCCTTCTCTCTCAATACCACTTAATGAATAGAAATAAAAAATCATGAATTAACAATAGCTTAAGATGCATAAATAATCAACGAAGGAGACTCTTAACTTAAGAGATCTTTGGGTATTCTTCATCACAATTCATTCATCATTATGCTATCATTGGAAACTGAAATTACATAAAACGGCTTGCATGTAACAAAGATGAACTCTAGTTTTGATCTATTAATTCAATAGAAGGAGAATTCAACTTGAACAATTTGTTGTCCCTTCTTATTAAAATGATAAAAAAACTAAGATTCAACAGTAATATAAATAATCACACATTAATTCAAATAAGAAAATCTGAAACAAGTAAACAAATCTAAAGCAACTAGTTCATGAAAATTAAGCTAATTTAACAATGAAGTGTACTTAGCTTGGAGTGGGGACCCTCCACCCTTGCTTTTCACACTTGAGGCTGCTATCAAATGTTGAAACTTCAGTCACTCATCCACATCAATGAACAACAAAATGAAAGTAGAACAGGTTCTTCTAATTAATCTCCAATATCCAAATGTATCAACATAAAGTTATATAAAAATTACATATCATAAGCCTTCAAAGTCTTGGCTTAAATAGAAGATCATGAAACAAACTGATCTAAAGTATCTATAACAACTATATCTATTCATATCCATCTATCTAAGTCGAATCCATCCAATCTATCACTAGAAATATGGAAAATCCCATGAAATCCTAAAACTGCTCTATTCCCTAAGGATTTTTTGGGTGACTAGTCATGTTTGACCAGCTTTGACCGGGCTTGATAAAGCTTGTTTTGACCGAACCAATTGGAATTAGTTCAGTCCTAGTTCCCAAGCTTTCTATTCATGTATCCAGCTCGAGCCCAAGTGTCCTACAAATATGTCATCCACATAGCTATTACGAGAATTTCTTATTCTGTCCAAAATTGCACTTGAAATTCAATTTTCATAATAACTTCTAGAAGTTGCAAAATTAAAATTAAATACTTGAATATGCATAAAATACATCAAAATGAGATGGATGTGATGGAAAATGGATGGAAAATATAAGGATTAAGTAAGTTTCCTTAAGCAAAAATGGACCAAAACCGAGGGCCAACATCCTGATCCACACAACCAGATGATTTACGTAGTTATATAGAAGAGTTTTCTATTTTAAAGAAAGATTTAATTTAACTCTTGAAAATAATTTCCTGTCTAGAATCTACGTTTGGTTGAAGCATCCTTTTGCTTGTGAGAATTTATTTTCAAAATTTCATTTTCTTTGCACTCTATTTCACTTAATCCTCTTTTTATTTTTGAAGGTAATCTAGAAACCTTGTGCAGAAATATTGATTATCTGGTGCAGGAACCTCAAATCCGATACAGGATCAGAGTGTTCTAGCCCAGAGACTTATAATTTCTGCATGAAGGTCAGAACTTCATTATACTTACAAAACATCTTTCCAGTATCTATAGCTCATTCCAGTGCAAACACAATGTTCTGGTACAAGAATGTTGTTGTAGTACATGAATAACAGTTTAGTGTAGGTAATAATATCTTTAAAGAACACAGACACATTGAATAACTTATTTATCAGACTGTCTCACTGAAGGTAAATATAAAGGGCCCTTTCATTAGTTAAGATTGTTAAGAATGAATTAGGAATACATTTCAGTTTCTGCGAAAGTACTTTTCATTTATTCCAGCACCAGACTTTCTTTGAGTATCAGTTGATTCTTTTTTTGTAAATTTAAAAAGTCTTGTCATTTTTTTGGATTTTTTTATTTTAAGATGAATGTCTAAAAGGGGTAGAGGACTGAAGCCTAATAAGGGCATAGGGAACACTGATAAATCTGAAACTTTTTCTCATATTGGAGATTCTTTTGCAGGCAAAAAGTCCAAACAGACACAAACTCATCACGTAGGAACTGTCAACTTGGATTCTAGAAAAAACACTTTAGGTGTGACACAACCCAAGAGGGGAAAGAAGGAAAATAGTGGTACTCCAGGGACCAATTTGAACCATAGTAAACCTTATCACTTTAACGATATTGGTTTGATCAAGGGAACATAAATGGCAGACAATGAGGATCACATTGAGGGGACTGACAAGAATTAGGTAATTGATGAATAATCTACCTTTGGATTTCCAATAGTGGATCCTGAAATAATTACTCAAATGAAGAAAATTCTATTATCGGTTCTCCCTCATTTCTACCATAAGGTGCACAAAGATCCTGATCCTTTCCTTTTTGAGTTTGACATACTATGTAGAAGCTATTATTACTCTTCAGATGCCCAAAAATTAAAGTTATTCCCTGCCACTCTCAAGGACCTAGCCTTGCGTTGGTTCATGGAACACAATTTGACATAAGTACTATTAGCACCTTGTTCTTACATGGCTTACTAAAGATTATAATCATTATTTGAATTTATTAGGACAAGGGGATATTGCTCAAAAAAAATTTGACCAAATTTGTGACTTGTGTAGGAAATTTTCAAGGAATCAATCTAGATCCAATAGAGGAAATCAAAATAAAACTAGTAAACTTTGATCTATAGATGCTATGATTATTGGTTTGGAGAAAAAAATGGACAATATGAAAATTGAGATAATGAATACTATTAGCAAGAAAATAGACTCTTTAAAAATTCAGTAGAAATTGGTAGATGAACAAGAGTCTTTGTCTATTTTTGTCCTAAATGTAGGAAAAAGCATCTTTTAAGAGAATGTCATGCTGATTTAGAATGTGTAATTTGTGTAGAGAACCATGTCACCGAGAAATGTCCCTCCATACTAGGATTAAAAGTTGTATTTACAGGGGAGAATTCCAAAACTGAACAATTATATGCTATGGGAGCACGAATAAATTGGCCTCAAGAAGGTGCGGGTATGGTTCCTGAACCTCCACCACATTTTTTTGGTCATAATGCACATCCATATTCCTATTATAACATTCAACACTCTCAACCTTGGCAGCGTGGGAACCATTATCAGTATGGGCATCCCCCTCAATCCTGGCAACAAGGATGGAGAGGGTCAAACCATTAACATGAGTCATATCCTGCACAGATGTCGTCATATCCTCCTACATATGCACCTCACCATATGTCACAACCATCCTTTCCTCCCCTACCTCAACAAAGTTAATTGATGCCACCATTACCTTTAACACAACCTTTTTTGTTAAACCGCAAAACTTTGCTAGTTGGGATACATCAAACTTTGCCGGTTGGGATACATGAGCTTCAATTGCGATCGGGAAGGCTAATTAAACCAGGAAAAGAAAAACAACCCATGGTGATCATTGAGGAGAAAAACGAGGAGGAAAATCCCGACCATTCAAAGAATAATGACACCATTCAGCCCATTCCTACACCATTAGAGTTACCATATTCTTCAAACCGGAATCCCTACTCAGAGAGGCTAGTTATAGAGAGGAGTGACCCTGAGTCCAGTTTGGATTCTGAGCTGGGGAATATTTGCATAAGGGTACTGTTAGCTCTGCTACATGTTGCTGATGTTCAGAGGACAGAAGTGGGTTTGGTTCTTGGTTTTTCTCAAAAGAAGCTCATGTCAATCACTTTCACCTTCCCTTCCACCTCTTCCATCCTCCCTCCACCTCTAATTCCCGGGGGCTTGCTATCAGAAATCATATTAAAACCTTCATCCTTAAGACCCAAGCACTAAAGCTAAAACCGCATATAACCTGCACTCATATACTCGCATGCCTTCATATATAATTATAAACTATTGTTAACTCCTTTATCGGGTCCGGGCTCTAGTCGCTATCGGCAAATCGCATCCATGTATAAAGGCTACACCCCTGACTTCCGCCGATGAGATATTGCGATCGCTCCTCCGTCGTCTGATCAATCCCGATAAGATCTAATGGCCCTCGTCCATCCCAATCTCATATCTCCCGATATCTTCTGTGAAACGATCCCTGCCGTCCATTCATTTTATCCAACGAAATTCGCTCCTCCCGATCCCGCGAACCGCCCTCGCGTTAACTAGCGGGGAAAGCGGTTTTCCTCCTGTCACATCTGCCATGCGTCATCACCTAAATGGGATCGCTGGCCATTGTACATTTACCGCTCTCCTCCCAAAAGTGGTGCAATCAATTCCCCTTACCACTTCCACCCGATTTCTCCCACCAAGAGATCTCTGTCATCCGTTCACTTGATCCAATGGCTGATGTCTAATCCCCGACCTACTCATGCATCCGCCATGTAGCCCTTAAGCCTTTGACCTATATCATACACCCGAAGGATGGAGCAATCAGTTACCAAGTGCCCGGCGCATTTTATCTCCAACAACCACATTCAAGAAACAGAATGGACAAGAAGAAGAGGACGTGCCTCGAGCAGATCAAGAATTTATCAGTTATGGAGAGTGTTTCATATTACACTCCACCTGTTCAGGAAGGACAACCGAGCAGTAAAAAAGATAAAATCCATTCATTAAAGCAAGCAGATTGTAGTAGAGACCCATATTAGATAGTTAAAGCGGTTGGTGGTCCATTATGATCCCTCCACACATAGAACAATAGAATATCTTTGTAAACAAACTCTATATATACCCAAAAAATAGATGTAATCAGGGTTGATGGTTGTTATTTTGATGTGAGGTTCAACTTCTGGAGATTGTAACTACTTTGATATTTGCAGTGTCTAGTCTTCATTTTTAGCTAATAGAAGCTTCTTTTGCTGTTAATTGCTTACTTTCCATTTCTAATCTGTTCTAGGTTGTGCCTGTTATGCATTTTTTCATGTACTCTTGGTGTTTAGCATTAGAGGGGCTATCATCCCACCTCTATGTTAGAATCCTGTATGTATCATTGAATATGTTATGCAGGTTTCTGTTTACTTAGTGCCAGAGAGCTGTCATCATGTCTGTGCATTAGGAAATATATTTGCAGACCTCTTTACTGGTTGTAGCCAGCCATCACATGGTCTTGTGCATCTGCTGGTGTGGTCAGTATTCTCCATGTTCACCTAATCCTCAAACTGTGAGTAATTGGTGGTTTAAAGCCTTGTAGTCTGGGGGTGTTCACCCATGTCTGGAGTTAAGCATAGTAGAAGTGGTTATCTGGCTTGAACAAGCATCATTCCTTCCATTCATCCATTTCCAACATTTTTTTGAGTTTTGTAATGTTCCCGAGCATCTCTGAGATACAACCTAGGATAGTTTCTTGGGGTGATAACATTAATTGGCACCATTGCCGGGGATCAAAATTGAAGTTCAACATCCCTGGGAGAATGACACAGTTCCAAGCTTTGATGATAGACAAGGTTTGGACACATTTCTGGTTGTAATCATCTATCTGGCGACTCCACTGGAGGAAGACCAACCTTTGGTGACTCCACATTATAGTCCTGGCTCAGTTTGTGAGACATACTTGAAGAAATCCTCAGAAATCACCAGTTTTTCCAGTGCCTGACCCTAAGAAGATTGTTAAGCAGAAGAAAACTTTGCAGAAAGGAGCATCAGGATCAGGTAAGCATAAAAAATCCCATGTATCTCTGCTAGTGAAGAAATAGCTTCAGAGATTCATAGAGCTCCTTGTTCAATAAGTCCCTCGTATAGTCCATTAGTGCCCTCTTGCTTTGTTGATCATTTCTCAGCCTTCTATCATCAAACAACTAGTACCCTTCCACCTTTCCTAGTCATGGCAAGCCAGCAAGCACCCACGAAGATAGAAAGAATTGTTGCTGCTAGATATGGACCTTTAGTCTTGCCTGCTCCTTTGAATCCCATGCCTGTGGGAGAATATCAGAAATATATGCCTAAGTTTACTGGTACAGAGGGAGTATCAGCTGAAGAGCATCTAGAGTCCTTTTATAACTATGATGATAATCTTGATATTAATGAAGATGATGTGTGGATGAGGGTTTTTGTCCAAAGCCTAGAGGGAGAAGCTATAAAATGGTTCAGAGAATTAACCCCTAGGTCTATAGCAGACATTGGGGCCTTAGATGATGTATTCCTAAAACATTGGGGGGATAAGAAAGATCTGCTCTATTATCATACTGAATTTGGGAACTTACAGAGGGAGAATGGTGAGCTACTATCTGATTTCAACAAGAGATTCAACCATATGTACAAAAAAGTACCGTATGAAGTGAAACCTACCCATACTTTTGCTATGCTTACTTATGCCAATGCCTTCGATTCTCGTTTTTGTTTGCTACTCAGGGAAAGAAGATGTACTTCTTTGGCTGATATGCAAGATGCAGCCTTTGAAGTAGAATCAAACATCATAGCTACAGAAAGATTCAAAGGGGAGGCTGAAAGGAGAAGACAGGGGGGTGAGTCCTCATCATCCTCAGAGCTCAAGATAGATAAATTAGCCAAGATGATAGATTCATTAGCCTCTAGAGTTTCCAAGTTAAAGACTAAGAAACATTCTAAGGAAGCAGGAGCTCCTAATACCTTTGATCTTCCAACTTCAAATCCATATAGAGGAGCATAGGAGCAGTTGCAGGTTCTGCAGAGAAGCAAATATGCTAATGAAGACCGAAGGGTGAAGACCCTTCTCTAGAGTATAGTCATGGAGGAAGAGAATTTTGAAGAAGAGGATGAGGTCCATGGTTTGGAAGATAAGGGCAGTGCCTCTTTCTTAACTAGAGTTGCCTATGAAGAGGCATTATCCAGAGGCACTACTCATGAGTTTGTTGTACCTGCAGAACAACAAGATTATCAACAAAAGTATTTAGCAACAGGTCCCACCATCCTCGAAGAGTCTGAGCCTGAAGCCAGCTCAGCTTCCCATGACTATGCAAATCTACAAATTGAATAGCCTACTGTCCCCCACCCAGTGATCAAAAAGGGAGAAGAAAGCTCCCCATCATCTCATGCTTCTTCGTCTATTCAAAAGACAAGCCCTCATAATTGCCCATTAGGCACTGAGGTAGGCCATAGCTCGATTCCAAAGGTTGATACTGATAATCTCAGTCTTGATATTCTGATGCCTGCCCAAGTGGCTTCGACATAGTTTGAAAGGGCAGTTTTCCAGATCACAAAGGAAGAGGGTGCACAGTTTCCTTGGATGTGGACCATTCAAAGAAAGATGCAGGAGCAGATGAAGTCTTTGTGTCCCCTACACAAGAATGCATTGGTTCACCATTTATATTAATCGTGCAGGCCACAGATTACACAGACAAGTACACAACAACTGTTATTATTCAATAGGTGTACAAAGGCTCCTGTGAAGAACATCCAAGGATGAGAGCATACAAAGAAGTGGTGAAATATAAGCCATCTCTACCCAATAAGCTCAAATGCCACAAAATGTTTGAGGTAGATGATCAAATAAATCCAATTCTACAACTGTTTGATGAACCGGCTGATAGGCCGGCTGAGAGGAGGGGAAAAAGTTTTGATGGTCCAGTAGATGGCCAATTTTTGAAGATTTATGATTGTAAGCATGTTCTTTTACAGGTTTTAGCATAGACTTATTTAGAATCCATGCCCAATGGAATACTAGGCAATGTTTTTTAAGCTTATTTTGTATGAAGGCATTGGTCTATAGTTCTTGAGACCTCATAGGGAGGATCTCATCCCCAGAAGGAGCCAGTGTTAGCTCTACTACATGTTGCTGATGTTCAGAGGAAAAAAGTGGGCTTGGTTCTTGGTTTTTCTCAGAAGAAGCTGATGCCAATCACTTTCACCTTCCCCTCCACCTCTTCCATCCTCCTTCCACCTCCATTTCCCGAGGGCTTTCTATCGGAAATCATATGAAAACCTTCATCCTTAAGCCCCAAGTGCTAAAGCTAAAACCGCATATAACCTGTGCTCATATACTCGCATGCCTTCATATATGATTATAAACTATTGTTAACTCCTTTATCGGGTCCGGGCTCTAGTCGCTATTGGCAAATCACATCCATGTATAAAGGCTATGCCCCTAACTTCCGCCGATGTGATATTGCGATCGCTCCTCCACCGTCCGATCAATCCTGATAAGATCCAATGACAATCATCCATCTTGATCTCATTTCTCTCAATATATTTCGTGAACAATCCCCACCATCCATTCATTCGATCCAACGACATTCGCTCCTCCTGATCCCGCAAACTGCCCCCGCGTTAACTTGCAGGGAAACCGGTCTTCCTCCTATCACATCTGCCATGCATCATCACCTGAATGGGATCGCTAGCCATTGTACGTTTACCAATCTCCTCCCAAAAGCGGTGTGATCAATTCCGCTTACCACTTCCACCCGATTTCTCCTGCCAAGAGATCTCTGCAATCCGTTCACTTGATCCAACGGTTGATGTCTAATTCCCGGCCTGCTCATGCATCTGCCATGCAGTCCTTATGCCTTTGACCTGTATCATACACCCAAAGGATGGAGCAATCAATTACCAAGTGACCGACGCATTTTATCTCCAACAACTGCATTCAAGAAACAGAATGGCTGAGAAGAAGAGGACATGCCTCGAGCAGATGAAGCATTTATCAGTTAACGAGTGTGTTTCATATTACATTCCACCTATTCAGGAAGGACAACCAAGGAGCAGAAAATATGAAATCCATTCATTAAAGCAAGCAGATTGCAGCAGAGACCCATATTAGACAGTTAAAGCAGTTGGTGGTCCATTATGAGCCCTCCACACATAGAACAACAGAATATATTTGTAAACAAACTCTATATATACCCAAAAAACAGATGTAATCAGGGTTGATGGTTGTTAGTTTGATGTAAGTTTCAACTTCTGGAGACTGTAACTACTTTGATACTTGCAGCGTCTGGTCTTCATTTTCAACTAATACAAGCTTCTTTTGCTGTTAATTGCTCATTTTCCATTTCTACTCTGTTCTAGGTTGTGCCTGTTATGCATTTTTTCATGTAATCTTGATGTTTAGCATTAGAGGGGCTGTCATCCCACCTCTGTGTTAGAATCCTGTATGTATCATTGAATATGCTATGCGAGTTTCTATTTACTTAGTGCTAGAGAGCTGTCATCCTGTCTATGCATTAGGAAATAGATTTGCAGACCTATTTACTGGTTGCAGCCGGCCATCACATGGTCTTGTGCATATGCTGGTGTGGTCAGTATTCTCCATGTTCACCTAATCCTCAAAATGTGAGTAATTGGTGGTCTAAAGCCTTGCAGTCTGGGGGTGTTCACCCATGTCTAGAGTTAAGCATAGTAGAAGTGGTTATCTGGCTTGAACAAGCATCATTCCTTCCATTCATCCATTTCCAACATTTTGTTGAGTTTTGTAATGTTCCCGAGCATCTCCGAGATACAACCTAGGAGAGTTTCTTGGGGTGATAACAAGTAAATTTGCTTCAATTTATTAGAGATATCCCCATCTGTACAAAGATCATTAGGGAACTCTGTCTCAAAAATCCAGGGAGGAAGAGAGTAGAACCTCAGACCATTCAATTTGTTGGTTGAGCAGCCAAGTTAATGACAGGATGTGCACAAATGGAAAAGTATACCGACCTTGGAAACTTGGTTGTATCTATTCATATAGGTGGTATCCTTGTCCCCAATGTGTTAATAGACCTAGTTGCACTATCAATGGTACAACCAGGAAAACCATGGATCAACTTGGGTTGGTCCATATTTGTCCTAACACTATTGTGCTTGAACTTGAAGATAGATTAAAAATCAAGTGAGAAGGTGGACTAGATGATGTGGTTGTCTCCATAGACTCTTGGGAATACCCCATAGACTTGTCCTTCAACCAAAAAATATTGTGGGTGGTGTTGTAGCTCTTTTATTTTTGATAAGTTAGCCATTTAGTTGAAAAAATCAAAATGCCATAGAAAAATGATAAGGTAGGATATGGACCAAAAACAAAATTGAAAATAAAAATGTTAGGATTTATTATTATTTCAGGTCCATATCATAAAAAATGATAGGGTAGTTTCTCTAAAGAAGGAAAATGAAAAAATGTTAGATAAGCAATAAAATAAAATATTTGCTTTAGAAAATAAAAATTAAGGCTGCTAGCTCAAACGCGCCTTTGGAATTTTTTGCTTAGTTTAAAAATAGTACTTAAATTCCTTAATCAGGGTTTATTTATTGTTTAATACTTGATTGCTTTGCAAATAGTCATAACATATGGTTTTGTTGTATTCGCACAAGCGAAAAAATGTCAAATCAACGTCGAATAATTGCCGGACAATTTTCAATGGATACAATTCACCCTGCCTAGATCAATGGTGGAGGAAGCTTTTCGGTCCTGCTTCGATCGCTCCTCGTTAATGCGGGGGGGGGGGGGGGGGGTGGTCCGAAAAGTAGTTTTAATGGCCACCCTTTTTTGCTACGTGGCACTCCCGTAGCATTTCGGGACCCCAAGGTGCAAAACCATATACCACCTCACACCCCCCCAGTGGTTTCCTCTTCTAACTGTTGACCTCGTTCTTGCTCCATATCATCCACCCATTATATCTCACCCATTCACAACCCGCCATGTCGTTAATCTGTTATCTCTCACCCATTCACAAATCACCATGTCACGAAGCCATTACACCATACACTCATATGTCGTTGCCATCATTAATTAACCGTTCACCCTCCCGTTAGACATTAATCCCACTCCTCTGCAATAAATTATCTATGGTTAGATTTAAATGGCCAATTAAGCCCCACTTCGCTTATAAATATCCCATGGCTTTAATCTTTACCACTTTTTCTGCTTCCATCTAATAACCAAACATTTTATTTGCTATGTGTATATCTTCCCCTGTCATCCATCTTTCAGCTAAAACAATTCTCGTATTCCCCCCCTTGTACCAAGATGGCTCCCAAAGTTAAAACACAGAAAACTATCGAAGAAGGGAATCCATCCACAGTCTTGCCTGACTTGGATCACCTCCCACTTGTGGAATCCCTATTCAAAGTCACTGACTTTGAATGTGAATTTGATTTCCATGAATTGTATTTATGGTTAAAATAGAAATATGCAGATAAAGAAGATCCCATTCGTTTTTAGGAAACACTTTTTCCCTTGTAATCCTTTCCCAAGACTCATCACTTCCTTGATTTGATCACTTGGTGTCAAGCCAGGTATGATCCTGTGCAAAAGAACAATGATGACTCAGGATGGAAAAATCTTGATCACCATTATTGCTCAAAATATAAACCATATGCTAATGATACCTTCATCTGACTCCCTTAGCGATTTCTCACCAGCAGCTCTCGTGGACATCTATAATAAACTCACCTTCCCACAGAGAACCTTTATTTTTGAACTTTTTCTACCAGAAGATGTTGAATTACCCAAGAAAAACCCACCTTATTCATCTTCTATGTTCCCTAAAGCCACTAGACATATTATCTCCCTACTATCATATCTCCTAGGCCCTGAAAATGATGAACTTGTTGACGAATCCATCCTTGGATTCTTTTCCATTTTCAGTAAAGAATATCAACTTGCCTTCATGTATAATTATATCCAATATTTGGCTGATAATATACATGAACAATATATGAATTTCACCACACAAGGAGTGTTAAGATATAGCTCAGTCATAATACATTTTATTTTGTTTCAGCAGGGAGATTCATTGCACATTCAACTTAAGAGGCAAGATGAGTAGGGAGTGAATCAATAAATGATTCACTGGACAAAGTTAGTGAAAGCATCATCATCAAAGCTTACATTCTCTTAGTTCATACATTCTTTTGTACATCCAGTTCTTCAATTATTCAGTAGCCCGGTAGAGCCTAGAATTGGAGAAGAGATTAGGAAGACATTGTACTTATCAGAATAGACCAAGATTGGTGATTGGTATCTATACCAAAACTACACTAAAATTAGAATTTATGGCAGTGATTTAGCTCCATACAAACTTCCTAAGTATGTGTCAATGAGGATATTCTCACTGGAATACACCAGGAAGATGATAAATATGGATGAAGTCCATTTTGTCTCAAGTAAGAAAAAGTCACAGTTCAAACTCAAGGCCAAGGTAGGAACATTTATCTGTAATACTAGGTCTATAGGTACAGAGGCAAATAGATTATTAAAAAGAATGAATCTCCAGCCAAGCTTCACCTGGTCCTATGATACTTTTGGGATCATTTCAGCCCTTAGAGTTCAGTTGAAGGCAACACCTTACAACCATAATCCCAGGCTAGAATTGGATAAGTTTATGAACCAGGACTAGTAGTCTAAAGGGACCCTCTTAGAAGCATATGAACAGGTTATAACCACTCCATAGCTAAATAATCCAGTCACTCAGAGTACTCAACGCAAAAGAGCCAGAGAAGAAACTTAGTAAACTACAAAATCAGTTAAAGAGTACTCTATATTGCAAAAGAAATTGAACACTAGATTGTCAATGTCATCAGGAAGCAGGCAACCACAAATAATTGATCTTGGAGATCTAGAAGATATTTCATCAAAAGGGACCACTGATCCAAAACCTCCTTATACTTCTTCAACTCCTTCTTCAACTGAACCTATGTATATTATTCGGTCAACTGAGACCAGCTCAGTAGAAGATACTTATATCTTCTCAACATTTTTGGAAATCAAACAGAAAAATGAAAGTCTTAAATCACAAGTACAGAGTCAGTTTTGGAAGCAAACATCTACTTCCCAACACAGACTTCTCTCTGCCTTTGACAGTGAAAGAGGAAGTTTGAAAATGGTATTTTTGCAAGCTCAAATTCCATTATGCAAATCCACAATAGATTACAAGAAGACCATATTTTCATTTGATGTGAACCAGATACATCCTATTGATAAAATGGATTTGCACAGGAAATCAGGTGAAATGTTATTTTCAATAATGATTACAACTTCCATGTCTCTTTCCAAGCTCATCACTGCCTTGTCAAATATGTAGTCACAGCTTAAGATTGAAAAACTGTCATCTTTAGCTAAAGATAAAAAATTAAAGTATTTAGAAGATATTATTATCAAAATTGGATATGATCCCCAAGACTGTAAAGCAATTGAAGAAATACTCCAGAAGAAGAATATAGAGATAACAACTTTGAAGAAACAGTTGAAACTTCCTTCAACTGAGGATCCCAAAACCAAAGAGATGGCAGAAAATGAACAACATAGGGAGGAGATGTTAAAGCTCATTATTGAGAAAAACATACAGATCAAGAAAATGGAAGAGCAAATAGAAAAACTGCTCAAGGAAAAAGAGGCATCATAGCTTGCTGTGACCTCAGTGACAAAAATTCCCATAGCAAGTATAGAGCCAAGCTCACCTCCTACTAACTTTGCTTCATATTCAGCAATAGTTGAAACAACAAGGATATCACGGGAGTTACAGGCACAAAAACAACAGAATGAAAAGTTACTCTAGAAGTTCCAAGCCCTAGAGTCACAGAAGGTAAGGAATGATACTTTTTATGTAGAGGAAATGCAAAAATCACACAGGTTAGAACAAAGGGTCAAACAATTAGAGAGTACGACTCTAATGGAAGACACTTTGGCCTAGGCCAAAGAGGAAATATGGTTAGATATCAGCCACTCCATAATAGAAATATGACCATCTATTAAAATTATTTTTGAGCAGTAAGAATTGGTTGCTAGATGTAGGACAAAGATAGATAATCAGAGGGAAGCATTAGGCACAAAACCCAAAGAAGCAACGGGGATGATCAAAGTACTAAACTATAAGACTAGGCAAAAATTACAAGAGATAAATATTCTAGATAGGACAACTACTATTTTGGAGATTAAGAAAGTCCTAATGAAGAAGAATCTACTGACTCAGCTAAAAGAAAAGTGTGAATCTTTGAACATTGTAGCCAAAAGGTTTCATTCTAAGTTCAATATTTTGAAAAAGAAAGTTTTATCGGAGTTAGTCACATCAAATGATCAACTAGTAAAATTGGATGATTACTATGAAAGATTATATACTATTGCAGCAGACAACAGTCGATTTGCAGGGATAAAAAGACAGATTACTGGAAAAGGTTTTTTGGAAGCTTTGAGCCCTAACCTCACAATCAAATATGAAGTTTGACATCTTTTTCTCACTAAACCCAGTTTTGAAAGATATACCAAAGTTGATGAGATACTTAGAAGAATGGTAAATCTGGAGATACCAAGTGAGCAGAGGTGGGATCAATTATGTGAAACAATTGATTAACTATCCATCCCAACATGAAGACAACATAGCAGTTTTGAAGGAACAATCATCAACAACTTCCTACCTAATAGGGACACATCATTCAACAATTTTCTTTTCCTATTTTCTTTCAGGCTATTTTTGTAATCAATTTAGGATATTTTGTTCACTATCCAAAATAGTATAAATAACTCTCTTCTACAAGTTATTAAAGGTGGTACCTTTCCATAAGAAATTTTGTAAAGCATTGATGTACAAGCTCTTTCTAGATCACTGATAATAAAGAAAAGGATTCTAAATTTGATATCATACAGTCTTGTTTTCTTATGTAAGTCCTTCATGTGTTCTAATCATTCTATTAATTTTGCATATGTTTAAGTTTTACAGAGATATCAAGTGAGAATAAATGTGTTACAGTTATTCTTAAAATTCCTTCTGAAGTTATTATTATAAAGAGATTGAGATATTGCACTATTTCTTTGAAAGGCTCCCTCTAAATCATAAAATTGTCAGTATCTTATGTAATTTTAAGCATATTTTGTTTAACTTTTGAACATTGGTCAAAGTTTTTCCCACTTATGATGATTTATCTTTCTATCTGAAATTTAAAGTAATCATATCTTCTTACTATTCTTTCTGCACATCAAATCAACTTAAATCACTATATGAAGTTAAATAGCGGCCCTTTGGTTATTTATTAGTACTATCTAAAAGAGTTAAATACATCATTCTTATAATTTGTTTTATGTATTGGTCCTCCATAAAACCCAAAACCCAAATCCCCAAAAAAAATATCTTAGATGCTCTGGCATGATCAATTGACCATTATCATCTCAGAGGTACAATAGGTGGACATCCCTTGATCCTAGGGCGACCATGGCTTACCACCGTCGATGCTTACATTGGATTTTGCTTTGGTGATATGTATATTTCACATGGAGACTCTAGTAAGAAAGTCACCTTATACCCACCTGCTAGATCTATTCAGGAGCTGAAGAAAACCTTGTGGTTAGATTACAACAACAGTGATGAGGAGAATCAACCTGTTTCTTTGATTCACCATTATACAGAGTCTACCTAGGAGGGTGAATTACAATATTTCTTGAATAATTTGGACACAATGCCTAATTTTGACATGTTTTGTCAAATATTTAGTCCAAATTTTCATGAAAAATTTGATTCTCAACCCTCCTCATCACCAGTCTTAGTAGCATCTTCCTGCACTCTTGATCTCGATACTACTCTTGTTGAAATTAGTCAAGGCAATCCTTATATATCAGTTCAAACCTGGACTGATCTCAACGGGAGTAGCTTGTTGATTTGTTGCATGATCACCTTGTTGCATTTGCATGGAGTTACGAGGACATGAAATGCATGCCTCTTGAAACCTGTACTCACCATATTTATATTCACAAGGGAGCCCGACCTATTCATCAACCCCAAAGGTGCATGAACCCTGCACTAAGAGATGTTGTGAAGGAAGAATTACAAAAGCTCTTAGATGCTAATTTTATATATCCTATATCTGATAGTTAGTGGGTCTCCCCATTGGTAATAGTCCTAAAAAAGGATGGGATACGGTGCATCTACATTGATTATTGAGAACTTAATAAAGCCACTCTCAAGGATTACTTTCCCATTCCTTTTATTGATCAGGTTCTAGATACTCTTGCTGGTAAAAAGTACTTTTCATTTTTATATGGCTTCAATGGGTACAACCAAATTCAGATCGCACCCGTAGATCAAGATAAGACCACCTTTACATGTCCATGGGGTACATTTTATTACCAAGTGCTTCCCTTTGGGCTATGTAATGCCCCAGCCACCTTTCAAAGGGTTGTTCTAGCCATTTTGCTGATCTCGAGTGCGTTGAGATCTATAGGGATGATTTTTCAGTGTTTGGTAACTCATTCTAGGAAGCCCTCGGAAACTTAGAAAACGCGCTTTTACATTTCCAAGAGGCCCACCTTGCTTTGAGTGATAAAAAATGTAGATTAATGTGTAAAGAAAGAGTAGTCCTTGGAAATTTGGTCTCTAACAAAGGAATCCAGGTAGACTCAACCAAAATAGAAGTTATCTTGTGTCTTCCTGCACTTAAAACACAAGGGGAAGTAAGAGGATTCCTGGGACATGCGGTCTATTATAGGAGATTCATTGAGAACTTTTTCAGGATAGCTACCCCCATCTTCCGATTGTTAGATAAGGATAGTGAGTTTCTTTGGTCCACAACTTGCCAATAGTCTTTTGAGACACTAAAGGAAAAATTAGTGTAGGGACGAGTTTTGAGAGGTCTCAACTAGTCCCTTCCATTCCACATTTCTTCTGATGCCTCAGATACCACTATTGGCACAGCTTTAGGACAAGAAGAAAACAAACAATCCTATGCTATTTACTTCATCAATCAAAATTTGTCACCCACTGAATTGAACTATACAGTGGCCGAGAAAGATTTTTTGGTCATAATTTTTGCTATCAATAAATTCAGACACTACATCGCAAGATATGAAGTCTTTGTGCATACTGATCATTCTGTGATAAAATATTTAATGAATAAACCATTGACTAGTGGTAGAGTGGCTAGGTGGTTACTATTGTTACAAGAATTTAATGTTACTATTGTTGATAGACCAAGAAAATATAATGTTGTAGTTGAATATCTTTCTATATTGAATAATCTTGGTGAATTAATTCCTGTTGATGATGATTTCCCTGACGAACATCGTTTTTCTATGTCAACAAAGTCTTCATGGTTTGCTCACATAGTTAACTATTTAGTCACCAGAAAAACACCACCTCACTTATCTGCTCGTGAAAAGTGGAATATCATATTAAAAAGTGTTGCATATTCTTGGGTCCAAGGATACCTCTTTTACACTGGACCACATCTTATCATTCGTAGATGTGTAAGAGAGGAATAAGTGTTTGATATACTAAAATCTGCCAATGATGAACCTTGTGGTGGTCACTTCGTTGACAAGAGACTTGCATATAAAATCTTACATGTGTTAGATTCAATCTTTGCAGCCTTCCTCTTGTGATCAAACATGCTCTTACAAAGTGATTTTAGGGTGTCAAATTCAAATTTTGTCATTTCAGTGAGTCTTCAAGTAAAATTTGGTCACTAGGTATTAGGTCTAGGGTTTGTTTTCACTCCTTCCAAAGTTTTCCAAGTGTCGGTCCATGTCACCATTCATATGAGTGTACCATCATTCAAAGAGTTGTCATCATCATTTCAGGTTCCAATGGGTCATTTTACTCCTGGTTTGTGCTTCAGTTGTACTTGGGTAAGGCTCATTTCCCTCTCCTAGGGTTTTGAAGGTAATTTCTCTTGGATGGTCAAAGCATCATCAAAACTTGTATCCTGATGCTCATTCACCTTCCCCTATCCTTAATGTACCTTCTTAAGCACTTCCCGTCATTGATATCCCTCAAATTCATAATTTTCCCACAAACCCTAACTTCTTGCTACAGTTTGACAATTTTCTAGGCTAGGCCTGTGTTTTTCCCTTTTGAACCCCTTCCCCTCACTCAACATTTGAAATTTCACTTTCCCTTTCTTCCTAACATCCCTCCCTACTTCCCAAAAATTTCTCAAGAATTTAGAAGCCCCTTATCCCCTTCATTTCGACAAATCCCCTGTTCCACACATCGGGATAGGTTTTACTCAAATGATGTTTATGAGCAAGAAAAAATGAATTTGGAAAAAGTGAGAAAGGTTTTTGTCCATAATAGGCCAAGGAAGAAAAATCTCCTTCAATTTTTACACAGGTGTCATGGTTTTAGAGAAATGTCAAAAATAAAGTTGCCTCAGGAGGGTTGCTGCTCCTCTAGAGTGGCATTGGGAAAATCAAGATTTCACCTAGAATGGTTGGCCAAATGACTTACTTGATGAGTGAAATGATAACTAGACATAAAGCGATTTCCAATGAGCTATCATGAGCTCATTTTGAAGTTTAGGAAGACCTTCAACAGTTGACTGCAATAACACTCTGCATTTAGGCAGCCTAATTTTGCACATTTTGACCAGTCTTGGGAGAATTGACTTTTGACAAAGCAAATGAACTCCAAATTGAAAAATTCAAGATGTTTGGGAAATTAAACTCAATACGCTATCCAATGAGCTATCGTACACCCAATTTAGACACTGGGAGGCCTCCAAAATCGGTCTGAAAAAGGGCACTGTGCAGCAAATCAGTGGCGTTGCGCATCAAATTTTGCAACACATGAAATTTCAGCTAATGTGCAGCGCCACTAGCATTGTGCATTGAGTTGGCTCAATATTTTGCAAAATCGCTTGCAGTTTTGGATTCCTCATGGAAAAAACATGAATCCTAGAAAGCTTCATGAAATTTGGAGGATATCTGAGTCACCTAAAGGGCAAAAACACCTAAAAAATGCCCTCTCTGCCACTTTTTGGACCCATAGGAAGCAGCCTTGGGAGAAATGATATTTGAAGGGTCAAATCAACTCCAAATCATAAAATTCAAAGTATTATAGAAAATAGATAGGTGGAGATTTCCAACAAGATATCGTGGGCCAGATGTGGGGAAGTGGAAGGCCTCCAAAAGCATCCGTGAAGTGGCATTATGCATCAGGCTCAGGGCACTGCGCATCAGGCAAATTTTTGCGAATTTTGCCTAAAAACTCAGAATTTCGCCCAGTTTGACTATCAATTGACTTTTTCTCTTCTCCTTAGTAAATTTTTAATGGTTAACGATGTAATATGATTTAAATATGATGAAAAAAGACTTGATGAGGTAGATACATCAGTTAGAGGTGGTTTGAGGTTGAAAGGATCAGTTTCCATAGTTTTAGAGGCAAGCTGTTCCACTGCCTATTTTCTAGTCCTTAGTTTAGATGTTGTTGAAGCAACTCCTTGACTCATGGATTTGACCCTTGATGGCTAGCATAGGTGGTTTGATGCCTATATTATGCACTTTCTTAGTCATTTGTAAAGGTTGGACTCTTGTGGATGCTTTGAGATTTATTGTAAATCACTTCTGCAATTTGGCAAGGAAATGAACCAGGGTTTTGCAACATTTTGTGGGATTCTTGTGGTAATGTGTCTTGGCATTATTTCTTTATGTGATATTTAGTTTCTCTTATGTGTATATGTTCCAACATCTATTTCTTTCTTCATAACTAAATGAATCAAGATAAATAAGTGGAATCCATTGAGATTCAGTGCTCTGCCTTGAGGATATATTTAGTTTTTAATGTTTTCTGTTGTTTGAAGAGGATTCATGAACCTTGCATGCCCTCTCGAACCCCTCACTAGTCTTAGACTCACCATCACATCCAATTCAAAGTCCTAAAACACTTACTTACCTCGCCCCACATAACCTCCTGCAAGTTTGAGTTGATTTCCCAGATCCAAAGCTGCCTTCTTCATTTGATCCAACAACCAACCATCAAAATCAAACAAAATCTTCAGACCTAATATACCTAGACTAAAATCAACATTTATTTTCAGCCATCTCAAGCCCTAGTTGCCATATTCTAATTGAGATTGACAAGGAGAGAGCCCTCTCCTGACTTGGTAGGGCTAGCTACCAGGTTAAGCGTGGTTTGATGTTACCCTAGACCTACCTTCCTTCAGCCTGAGGTAGACTTAGGCACTAACATAGTGGCGACCATACTGGGGAACGTAGTTTTATGTTCCTCAACAACATGTATCAAGTTTATATCTGATTGTTGATGGTGGACAACAATCAGACATCGGAAGGTTGAAATCATTGACCTGGCAACTCCACTGTCGAAAAATCCCAAGGTTCAAAATTTTTATGGCAACTCTACTCTTCAATAACCAGTAGCCTAAATAATTTTTTGGTGAATTCATTGTTATCAAAATGAATTCGCTGGATTGAAGGTATGCTCCCATGAGCCGAGATCACATTCCAGGTTTCCCAAATAAAATTCTGTAGCTAGATTGGCAAGGGAATTTCCCTATGTTTAAAGATGATGATAGGAATGATGCTGCTTTACATCTGGTTAGATTTCACATGCATATTCGCAAGTTTAAGGTTGATTTTCCTGAAGATTGCTTGATGAAGATATTCATGGCCACTCTGGAAGGTGAAGCTTGATCTTGGTATGAAATTTTGTTGTCTGCTAGGATTTACTTTTTGAAAGGTTTTCATACCATATTCTTTGAAAGGTATAAATACTCTTATCCATCCTTAATATTAGCTCAAAACAATTACAAACACGTTTATAGTTTTATTGAAAATATTGAGAGAATTTTTGAAGATGATGACTTCATGGATGATGAGATCATGGAAGCCCTATGTGAAAATCCATTTCAGTAGCATAAAGAGAGCTTAGAGGACACTTATCAAGATGCTCAGGAAAATTTGCAGTAGAATCAAGATCTTAGTACAACGGAAAATGATGAAAGAGAAGGTCTTATTTCAGATCTGCTCATAGCAGATGACAATATGCAGGGAAATCAAGTTTCAATCTCAGATTGTGATAAAATCAGGTTGGCTATTTCAGATCTAGATTCAGATCGTGATGATGAAGAATACCTTGTTCTGAATCCCATGAAGGAGAGCTCTGTTGTTGAGATCGTCTGGAAAGAACAAGACAAATTTATTGATCCAAGTGTTCTCATTTCATTAAAACAAAGTCTTCACGAGGAGGTAATCTAGTCCTTTTATCAAAAACAAGATGAGATCTTTGTTCATGTAAGTGAAAAATCTTCTTTGGATAAATTAGTGGTAAATGATAGAAGTGTTAGTTTTGAGTTTCAAGAACTATCTGAAGCTTTCCTTCGTATGACTGATAAGTGCGATAAGAAACATGACAATTTGATTGCCATGTCATATGAAGATGATCAACAATGTTTTCAAATCTTAGAAGACCAGGGAATTGGGGATTGTCATGCAGGTTTTTCATGTTTTTCATGTTATTTCAAGAAGACAATAATTGTTTGAGCAAAAGAAAACAAAAAGTATTATCTCCTCTGTCTGAAGATGAGATAGATCAACTCCTGAAAGGTCATGTTACAACCCAAGCTAATGCAGGTTTGCAGTGTGCACATGGTCAAGAAGGTGTTGGTGAAGCTTCTTCCACTTTTGAAAGTGATGATAGTCTTGAAATTGGCTTTATAGATCAGCGCACAGATAATGTTTTCCTTCATGAAGATGACATGGCTGTCATGTTTGATAATCTTGAAGAATGTTTTCTATTTAAGAAAGGCTTAGATTATGACATTGAGGAGTGTGAGCCTAAGAGACATAGTATGCCAAAATTCAAGTTAGAATTTCTAATGGTCGAGGAATTTACAGCTAGCACTCAGATAGCAGAATCTTACACTGTTCTATGCCTTCCTATCAATCAAAAGCCAACTGTTCCTTCAGATCAAAATGAAGGGAGTACTTGTATCTTTGCTGCTCGATCTCAAGATGAGTTAGAGCTTTAGGAATTTCAAGATCCTTTCGACATTCTTTTGCAAGCACTAGAGAAGATGGATGTTTCATGTTTCGTTAGCAGAAGCCTTGGTTTCAGTTGTTATTGTGAGTTGCCTACATGTACATCGTTGTACCTGCTCGGGGAAAGTGAAAGCAGAATTTCAATATGTAGCCATTTTCTAGATTGGTTACATTGGAAGGTCCACTTCACATGATTGTACATATTTCATCAGTAGGCAGGTGGTTGTCATCATGATTTGAAGCCCTCAAATCTCGAAGGTCTGTTGCCATTAAAAAGCTTTGTAAGTACCTGTTTTAGTTAAGTAAGTATTGAGTCATTTTTTGTTTTAGTCAGTTTCAAGATAGTTTTAGAGTCATTTTATGTCTTTGAGTCATCAGTTTTCAGTCATCCATTTCAGTTTGTGTTTTTGACTCCTTGCCCAATGGATAAGGCTACTTGGTCTACGGTGTTCTTGGCACCTCCAAGGAGCTACCATCCCCATTGGAGCAAATGTTAGATTTAGTGTTTGCAACCTTCCTCCAGTGATCAATCATGCTCTTACAAAGTGATTTTAGGGTGTCAAATTCAAATTTTGTCATTTCAGTGAGTCTTCAAGTAAAATTTGGTCATTAGGTATTGGGTCTAGGGTTTGTTTTCACTCCTTCCAAAGTTTTCCAAGTGTTATTCCATGTCACCAATCATCTGAGTGTACCATCATTCAAAGAGTTTTCATCATCATTTCAGGTTCCAATGGGTCATTTTACTCCTGGTTTGTGCTTCAGTTGTACTTGGGTAACGCTTATTTCCCTCTCCTAGGGTTTTGAAGGTAATTTCTCTTGGATGGTCAAATCATCAACCAAAATTGTATCCTGATTCTCATTCACCTTCCCCTATCCTTAATGTACCTTCTTAAGCACTCCCCATCATTGATATCCCTCAAATTCATCATTTTCCCACAAACCCTAGCTTCTTGCTACAATTTGACAATTTTCTAGGCTAGGCCTGTGTTTTTCCCTTTTGAACCCCTTCCCCTCACTCAAAATTTGAAATTTCACTTTCCCCTACTTCCTAACATCCCTCCCTACTTCGAAAAACTTTCTCAATAATTTAGAAGCCCCTTATCCCCTTCATTTCACTTCATTTCGACAAACCCCCTGTTCCACACATTGGGATAGGTTTTACTCAAATGATGTTTCTGAGCAAGAAAAAATTGATTTGGGCATAGTGAGAGAGGTTTTTTTCCATAATAGGCCAAGGAAGAAAAATTCCTTTACTTTTTACACAGGTGTCATGGTTTTAGAGAAATGTCAAAAATAAAGTTGCATCAGGAGGGTTGCTGCACCTCTGGAGTGGCCTTGGGAAAATCAAGATTTCTCCTAGCTTGGTTGGCCAAATGACTTTCTTGATGAGTGAAATGGTAACTAGACACAAATTTGTTTTTAATTAGCTATCATGATATCAATTTGGATTAGAGAAAGACCTTCAAAAGTTGACTGCAACAACACTTTGAATTTAGTTAGCCTCATTTTGCACATTTTGACCAGTCTTGGAAGATTTGACTTTTGACAGGGAAAATGAACTCCAAATTGAAAAATTCAAGATGATTTGAAAAGTAGACTCAATAATTTTTCTAACGAGCTATCCTGCTCCCAATTGGGATACCGGGAAGGCCTCCAAAATTGGTCTGCAAAAGGGTGTTGCGCATCAAATCAGTGGCGCTGCACATCAGATTTTGCAACACAGGAAATTTCAGTTGATGCGCAGCGCCACTGGCGTTGCGCATTGAGTTGGCTCAATATTTTTCAAAATGGCTTGCAGTTTTGGATTCCTCATGGAAAAGCAATGAAACCCAGAAAGTTTCATGAAATTTGGAGGAGATCTGGGTCACCTAAAGGGCAAAAAACACCTAAAAAATGCCTCTCTGACACTTTTTGGACCCATAGGAAGCAGTCTTGGTAGAAATGCTATTTGAAGGGTCAAATCAACTCCAAATCAGAAAATTTAAAGCGTTCTAGAAACTAGACATGAAGGGATTTCGAACAAGCTATCTTGGGCCTAATTTGGTGAAGTGAAAGGCCTCCAAAAGCAGCCTTGAAGTGGTGCTGCGCATCAGGCTGCCAATTTTTCCTAAAAACTCATAATTTCGCTCAGTTTGACTATCAATTGACTTTTTCTCTTCTACTTAGTAAATTTTTAATGGTTAATGATGTAATATGATCTAAATATGATGAAAAATGACTTGAGGAGGTATATACATGAGTTAGAGGTGGTTTGAGGTTGAATGGATCAGTCTCCATAGTTTTAGAGGCACGCTGTTCCACTGCCTATTTTCTAGTTCCTAGTTTAGATGTTGTTGAAACAGCTCCTTGACTCATGGATTCGACCCCTAATGGCTAGAATAGGTGGTTTGATGCCTATATTATGCACTTTATTAGTCATTTGTAAAGGTTGGACTCTTGTGGATGCTTTGAGATTTATTGTAAATCACTTCTGCAGTTTGGCAAGGAAATGAACCAGGGTTTTGCAGCATTTTGTGGGATTCTTGTAGTAATGTGTCTTGGCATTGCTTCTTTCTCTGCTATTTAGTTTCTCTTATGTGTATATGTTCCAGCATCTATTTCTTTCTTCATAACTAAATGAATCAAGATAAATAAGTGGAATCCATTGAGATTCAGTGCTCTGCCTTGAGGATACATTTAGTTTTTAATGTTTTTTGCTGTTTGAAGAGGATTCATGAACCTTGCATGCCCTCTCGAAATCCTCACTAGTCTTAGACTCACCATCACATCCAATTCAAAGTGTCAAAACACTTACCTACCTCGCCCCACATAACCACCTGCAAATTTGAGTTGATTTCCTGTATCCGAAGCTGCCTTCTTCATTTGATCCAACAACCAACCATCAAAATCAAACAAAATATTTAGACCTAATATACCTAGCCTAAAATCAACATTTATTTTCAGTCATCTCAAGCCCTAGTTGCCATATTCTAATTGAGATTGATAAGGAGAGAGCCATCTCCCGACCTGGTAGGGCTAGCTACCAGGTTAAGCGTGGCTTGATGTTACCCTAGACCTGCCTTTCTTTAGCTTGAGGTAGATTTAGGCACTAATGATGCATTGGATACTTTTGGCCTTCTTTGTTTAAGAATGCCAAATAGTATGTCAAGTGATGTGATAGCTATCAATGAATGGGTCAACCTATTCAAGCCAACAAAATTCCTTTATGTCCTCAGATTATGATTGAGCCTTTTGCAAAATGGTTATCGTTTTCGTAGGACCAATAAATCCAAAATCTATGAATAAAAAGAATATATTGGTTTGCACTGATTTTGTTACAAAATGGGTAGAGGCTAAAGTTGTTTCTTTTGCTACAGAAAAGGTTGTTGTTGGATTTTTGTTTAGTGAAATTTTTACTAGATTTAGTGTTCCTAGAGAGATTGTTACTGGCAATGCACCATAGTTTATTTCTAATCTGATACAGGAAGTCATGGATCAATACAAAATTTGGCAAAGAAAGTCCACTCCCATAAGCAAAAGACCAGGTGGAGTCTACCTACAAGATGATCAAATCCATCCTCACCAAAACAATAAATTTGCATAGGAAGGATTGGGCCAGCTGGTTACCTGAAGCCTTATGGGCTTATCGAACCACGTGGTGGAATAGTATAGGACATACATCATATGAGTTGGCATAAAGGAAAAAAGTTCTTTTGCGAATAGAGTTCTAGATAAAAACCTTTCGAACAATAGTTCAGTTGGGATTAAATATCTCAGAAGCACAATAATAACATCTATTACAATTAAATGAGTTAGATGAATTTCAAAGAGATGTTGTTCAATAGAACATGTTAGTGCAACAATAATGCAAAAAGTGGCATGAAAAGTCTATCAGGAAGAAGCAGTTCCAACCAGGTGATTGGGTACTTCTCTATGACTCTAGATTTAAAAATTTCAAAAGGAAATTCCATACACGCTGGATGGGACCTTATGAAGTAGTCAGAATTTTCGAGAATGGGGATGTAGAGATCAAATGTATTGATGGGAAAAATTCAATATTCCTTATGAACGAGCATAAACTCAAGGTATATTTTCAACCTCTCACAAAGGAGGGCTTCATGCAGTAAGTGCAGCAGCAACCTGAGTTAGAGATGGTAGATGGCCATGCCAACCTATTATAGATCTGATTTTCTCTGTTAAAAAAAAAAAGGACAAAAACTAAATTAAAACAAAAAAAATTATTTTCCTGTGATTGTGAAAATCAGTTTGCTGACATGGTCACAAAAGGATCGGCATGAAAACCAACATGCTGGCAGGAAGATTAAAATTTTAATAAAATGGGAATGTTGCTTGATCATTATATGTGCTAATTGTCACCAAGAAGAATCAGGTTTTTAAGTGTAGGAACCGAGCCCTTATCCAAGTTTGGGACAACTAACACAAAGTTTTATGTAAGCAACACTCAATTCTCGCTACATTTATTTTTGGTTCGACACTATCCAAGAAGATTTTTGAGGTGAAATTATGCCCTTCTTCTATTTCCCTTTTTGTAAAATTCCCTCTATTTTTCTTCTTTTTATCCGATAAAGTTTAACAGCCCTTTCTTCATATGGAAACTGTCCCTATCCGATTTCGTTCTTCCCTCTTTTTCCCCTGATTTTTTTTTCCCAGATCCCTTTTTCGATATGACCCTCTTAGTAGTCTCACTCTTGAATTCCATGTCATAATTTCATTCCCATTCTGAAAATTTACCCCCTTTCCCACTTCTTTTATCCCTCATGGATCATATTGCAGAATATGATTCAAGCTTATGAAGTAGATCAAAAGGCATGTATTGATACAAAAAAGCTGGCGAATAAAACCTCCTTTATGATTAAGCAAAATCCTTCAGAATCTAGCCTATGAATTTTACCAATTTTTTTTTCCACATTATGCCTGGTGCAGGTATATGTGTTTGGTGCAGGAATGTTCAGTGCCAGAATGTTCAGTGCAGAAATGTCCAATGCAGAAATATCTAGTGCAGGAATGCTTAGTGAAAGAATGTTCGGTTCAGGAAAGTTTGGTGCAAGAATGTCCAATGCAGAAATGTTCAGTGTAGGAATGTTCGGTGTAGGACTGTTCGAGTGCGTAAATGCTCAGTGCAAGTATCCTCACTGTTGAGCACTCCCGAGTACCAAATTGCATGCCCCGGTGCAGGAACAATGGTCTTTAATGCAAAAAATTGTAGTGTGTTGTAGGAATACTTGGTGCAAAATGCACATATGAAAATTTTACTCTTGTTTCATGAAAATTGTGTGCAGCAGAATGACTGCACCACTTCCATATTGATAGGATTCAATAATTTTTTATTATGATTAAGATTTATTTTATCATTTGCTAAAATAGGAAGGAAATATTTTAAGTACATGGATAGTTAAGTTATGAAATCTTATTTTTTAAAACTACCCTGTATACCTTGTGTGAAATAATGAAGTGATTGCAGGATGTCCTCGATTTAACCTATCATACCATACTTACCTTTTTGAAAAATCTCATTGCCTGTTAATGATGACCCGACCTTATACCATACCGCATATGATTGTCATATTAATCATGACACCTGAACCATTGCCTTCACCAATAATTATCTCTCATTGTACCACAACCTATCCGTATCACATTCGTCCCAAGGTCTACATTTAAAGATGGAGCATGACCATTAGGAGGTGGTCAATATAGTGGCGGTCGGATAGCTTAGTTATCATAATATTTTTTCTAGACAGAGTTCTGAAATGACCGTGTGATTTTTCTAAATAATTTTTAGACAGGGTTTAGTGAATTAAGGATGATGCCCATGAGAATTGAACCCTGTTCTGTGAAAGAGTCAGAACACATGGCCGAGTACCGGAACAATATTCCACTATTGCAGGAATCCGGATTCCTCCCATTTTTGCTAAAATTTAATGGCTTTGACTCAGTCATGGCGTTAAAGTTTGCTCAGACCTTTGATGGCAGCCAAGCTAAGGTAGGATCAGTGGAATTTGAAGTATCAAAATAGTTTATAACACAAGCCACAAAATTAATAGTAGAAGGTGAGAAGTGGCTCAAAAAGGAGAAGATCGAGAAGAAAAAGTGGTGCCAGTTTGTGGTCATCAGAAAGCAAAAAGAGGATTGGAAGAAAGTAGGTTTTAACCCCGTACATAAATTACCTGCATATGAATTCTAAAACACAGAAAATAAACAATGTGAGAGCATAACACATAAAACACATACACATAGAGATTTTCCCCTGGATCCCAAAACTGAGACTACCAACTTGATTTTTCATTATGTTTCTTTCAATGTTACAATACATATTTATACATGCTGAAGCATCCAATATCATGGACCGAAAACCATCACGTCCAAAACCATGGACGGAAAACTATCGCGTCCAAAACCGTGTGCGAAAAATCATGCACAAAACCATAGGTAGGTTTGCCCAACCTAATATAGGGTCCAAAAACAAAATTTTTCGGGGCACTGCCCTAGACCCCATAGAGTGGGATTACCTACACCCCTCAAACTCCCTATGACTCCCCTCGCTACAGAATCAGTGCAACGAAATGGGGGCTCTACCCCCCTTCTAATCCCCCAGTTAACTAAGTGGGCTAGTCGTGGATAGAATATAACACAACCCAACATTCTCCCAATTGTTTTTTTCTTTCCACAAGGGGCCACAAGAGATCTTAGTCATTTATCCATCCCTGCAATGCCCATTGTTTCTCTACACCAAGAGAACTTCTCAGAGCTCACAAATTTTGTCATTGCATCTGCAGTATTCTTCAAAGTGTCCACCTTTACCAATAGCACCTTTTTGTCTTCTATCATATCCCTCACAAAGTGATATTGAACATCAATTTGCTTTGTCTTTTAATGATATGCAGGGTTCTTTGCTAAGAAAATTTCACTTTGGCTGTCACATTCTATCCTTATATCTCCCTGTACTAACCCCATACTTGAACACAATCTCTGCAACCAAACTGCTTCCTTGCTTGCATGAGTGGCTGCCATGTATTCTGCCTCTGTAGTTGATAGTGCCACTATAGATTGTTTCTTACTCATCCAACTGACTACACCTCCAAATAGGTTAAACAGATACCCACTTGTAGATATTCTCTTATCCCGATCTCCAGCCTAGTCCGCATCAACAAAGCCATGGATATCCAAAACTCTATCTAATCCTGGTCTTCCTTAGTAGCACAAACCATAATCAGTAGTGCCACGCAAATACCCAAAAAACCGCTTCACTGCTATCTAGTGCTCCTTCCTTGGTTTTGACATAAACCTGATCAACACTCCCACTGCATGTGTAATATCTAGTCTAGTAATGACCATCGCATACATTAGGCCGCCGATTGCACTTGCATAAGGAACACGAGACATATCCTCTTCCTCTTCTTGTGTCTTGGGACACTATTAAGCAAATAACTTTACACCTATAGGAATAGGAACCTTCATTGGTTTACTATCCTGCATATTAAACCTCTGCAATATTGTCTCGACATACTTCCTCTGGTTTAACCAGAGCTTCCTCTTTGCCTGATCTCTTTTAATTTCCATGCCCAAAATATAGT
>APFE030308287.1:2027-20363 GCA_000404065.3 Pinus taeda | reverse complement strand
ATCGAGCATCAAGAAATGAATCCGACCATATCTTGTAAAGGATTGGAAGAAATTACCACTCCCCAAACTCTAGAGATAGAAGGACATATCAAGAAGAGAAAGGTTCAAGCAGTGAAAGATCACAACGAGCATCAACAACAAGTTCTCCAACTTTTAAAAGATAACGCCACTTCGGTGCAAAATCAAACGAAACAACAGGTAGATCAACATCATAGGGAAAAATGTTTTGATGTAGGTGATTGGGTATTTTTACTGCTACATCTCAAGCAAGCTATTTATGAGAAGGAAATGTTGGCAATACTACATCCACTTAAAAAATGGCGACCTTACCGAATGGGAAGACTCTTCAAGGATGAGGATGTGGAAGCATTGTTTTGTGATATTTCTATTATCCAACTAGATTGGATAAACAAAGCAAGGGATGAATGGAAGAAGGATGAAGAAGTATGGAAACTTATTCAAAGGTTGCAAAAGATCCCAATTCAAATAATATTGCCAAAAATTGAAGAGGAAGGAAAAATCATATTGGAACCTGGAGCAGTCACATAAACAAGAACTCGACAGCTACGAAATCGATAAATTTCAGAGTATCTCATCAAGTGGAAGAACTCACCCGCTAAAGATTCCGCATGGGAGGACAATAATTTTATACAGAAGAATCAAGAACTACTCAAGCATTGAGGACAACGCTTTTTGAAGGAGAGGGGCAGGTTAGGCCCCTATACTACTAGTGTAACACCTTATTGTTATTAGTACAACCCACCCATTATATTGATGTACCCATGTAGTGCCCATATTGTTCCTATTTCACCCCATAGAAACCCACTATTGTTATTATTGTGCCCTTACATTATTATTGTTATGTTGGCTCTGACTATGTTATGACCCCTTAGACTCTTATATATAGAAAGGAGGTCTTTTCATTCGTATCATCAGAGAATTGTTCATTTATGTAGTGTAAAGGAGGTTGCCCCCTCGAAGAGGCTGAATTCTAAGGCGTTGATCTATCTTTTCTATCTTTTCTTGAGCTGGTTTCATAACAAAGAATATGACTTGGGAAGCATTTTTGAATGAGCTACAGAAGCAAGGTGTTGGGAAATCCTCTGAAAAGAAGAGTGCAAGCAAGAAGGGGAAGCTTGAAACCCTAACCCCATGCCCTACAAAGACTAAATACAAAAAAGAGTTAGTGCAGGTAGAGGAGCAAGAACTCGATGTTGAAACCCCATATGAATCAAAAAGGAGGACCCGAAGCTCCGTCAAGAGGACTACCTCTTTGAAGGAAGCCCACATTCAGTCAACTTCCCCAATCAATTTGGACGACTCCCCACCTCCTTCACTAGCTGCAGACAACCGTACAGTGCTTGCGGGTGTTGTGACCCATACAGTGATTAGTGAGGGAGATATTGATGAATAAGACAACTTACCCTTGTTGGTTTTGCTTGGAAAAATGAAGAAAAGGAAAATGACACTGATACCTAGTGCAAGTGCAGATAAAGGCTCGACAGAGGATCCAATGGATGTTGAAGTGCAGGGTACTGAAATCCTTCATGATATTGAAATGCAAGAGGATAATGACTAGGGCGATATCAACCTTGATGATGCTGACATTGGTCTAGAGTCAATTGTTAAGAAAACTCCTGCACAAGAAGAATTCATTAAGGAAAACCCCATTCTCCACCTGAACAATCAAATAGAAGAACCCAAGCAACGTATCTATGGGTTGGATGTACTGAAACAGGCTTTGAAAGTACAAGGGACAGTCCAGAAACAAAAGAACACAGAGCTAGAAGGAGAAGTGAAGCAGCGAAAATGCTAAGTGAAGATATGGAAATTCCAGGCATCAAAGTGCTACAGTCATCTTAGAAAGGTTACCAAATGGCTCAAGAAGGCTCAAGGCAAGAAAAGGAAGATAGTGAAAGCATGAATTAGCATACAAATACAGGATTGAAAGAAGGCTCCATCATTTTGTTTTTTTTTCAGTAGGTAAAGGTTGTGTGAGGACACACAATAAAATAGGGATGGGAGGATGTTGGTGATTTGGATTTAAACAGGAACGCAACAAATTACAGAGATAACCATAAACACATATATGTAGCAGAAATAATACTTCATTTCATTAATGTAAAACACTGAAATATGCTTACAAATAGTAATGGAAATAAACAGTTAGGGCAATGGTAGCTTATCTCTGAGAAGAGATGTGGTGGCTACATGCCTCTGAACTGTGTTACAATGAAGCTCGAAGGCCTATTTATTGTTGAGAAAAAATGGAAAACCCTTAACATCCCAAAACCTAACCCTAGAAGATGAAATGCCACATTGTGGGCCCCGTTTGGGTAAATTGGTACATCAATTTCCTAGGGTTGTCTCATTTTTATGGACCTTGGTAGTGGCAACAGTGGTTCTGGGATCCACATCAATGATCTGCCTCCCTTTGCCATTCCCCTTGTTGGGTTCTGGCTCACGGTCGGAACATACATCTGATTCGAAAGCCTTCAACTCGGCCATCGGCAACTGCTTGGTTCGACACTCACTTGTGTTGTGATTTGGGCTCTTTTGGATCTCACACCACTTTCCGGTGTCCTTCTTCAGCTTCATGGTGTTGTTCTTTTCTTGCAGCATTGACAGGTTAACTTGAGTCACCCTGCCTTGGCTTTGTCTTTTGGGCTTCGGATTTGCAGATCCAAAGTCTTACTTCTTCTGTTTGAACTTTTGCTCGATTTTGACAGCGTATCGGTACGTCGTGATGAACGAGGAGATGTTCAGGAACTCCATCTCTTCCTGGATGTATCTGTGTAGGCATCCACGGTATTTGAGTACCAGATGCATATCAGAATCTTTGATACATCTTGGTCCCTTCCCTGCCGTAGTGTGGTCCACTTTCTGTATTTGTCCTCATAGCTTTTGACAGGGTAGTACTACTCCTTGATGGTATCCCAGAATGAATCCCAAGTGGGTGCGGCTGAAAATAGTGAACCTGTGCTTTCATTATTTTGCTCGTAGTAGATTTCCCAACAGTCCTTGACATGGGGGGCTGCTTTGAGAAGAGAAAAAACAATCTTTTCCTGACTCAAAAATTCATGAACAGAAAAATACCCATCTAGCAGATTTAACCATTTATCTACGGCATCTGCATCTATTTGACCCTCAAAGATGGGGATTTCCAAATTAACTTGTACCTTAAATGGTGTGGCATTTCCAGAGTAGCTATTGGAAGCCAATGCGTCGCCTCTTGGTAGCCGCTGAAGGATCTGTGCAAAGCTATCCATCATCCCATTCCTTTGTCGCTGGAGGGCTTCTTCGAGCAAGATTTTGTTAGGATCTCCTGCCCCCTCGTCTTTCTTTTCATCCACCATGGGAGGTCATTGGGATTTGCGAGGCTAGTCTTGCAAAGGTTCGACCAATTCAAGCCCTAACTCCTTATATCCTGACCTTGTTGGGGACATTGAAAGAAAAATAGAGAAAAAGCAGACCGCTCTGATACCACTGATCTAGATTTAACCAGGAATGCAAAAAATTACAGAGATAACCATAAACACAGATATGCAGTGGAAATAATACTTCATTTCATTAATGTAAAACACTGAAATATGCTTACAAACAATAATGGAAATAAACAGTTAGGGCAATGGTAGCTTATCTCTGAGAAGAGATGTGGCGGCTACATGCCTCTAAACTGTGTTACAATGAGGATCGAAGGCCTATTTATTGTTGAGAAACAATGGAAAACCTTTAACATCCCAAAACCTAACCCTAGAAGATGAAATGCCACATTGTGGACCCCGTTTGGGTAAATTGGTACATCAATTGCCTAGGGTCATAACTTTGGCATACGATCTTCGTTTGACGTGTACAATAGCTTGTTAGAAAGATCTATTCGAGCACTACCACTTTGGAAAGGGCAACATCGGTCCATGGACCCATGTTGTCCCCAGATTTCCCAAAAAATATCATTTAGGGCCTCAAAACAGCTCCGGAAGTTCAGGACCCAAAAAACTGCTAAAAATAGTAAAGTGTGCTACAAATAAGGAAACTGAAAAGTTGAAAGAGACAGTTGCAGTGGTCCAAGTGGGATAGGTGGGTGGCCACCAACATCCACCTAGATCATTTGGTAGGCTAAATTATCCTATTTTTTAATCTCTATCCTACTCTAAACACATGACCTAAACCTCTGTTTTAACCTAAGAACCTATTCATTCCTGTACTTTTCTCTAAAATCATGCACATTCCTGCACCCTCTTTGTATTTTCATATTTAAAGGTTTTTCATGGAATTAATTATTTATTTATGGGTTTTATACCTTTAATTATCCTTGCAACTAATATTTGTCTTTCCTAAAGTATTTGATAAGTAAATTTATTAATCATTGTGATAATATGGTCAAGTGCAGGTAGGATTCCTGCACCATGGCAGATTCCTACACTCCTGTGACAACTTATTGATATGATTTCTACACTAGCTGGCAGATTCCTACACTCCCAAGATAGCTCACCAACCGACGTGTATCTTTGGTAAAGGATCAGTTGACCTTGAGCTAGGTTCAGAGTGGGAAAGAAATCAAGGGATGAAGATCATGACCTCTGCCAGATGCCTTAGATTAGCATTTTGTAAATAGCCGAAAGGCTTAGTTAAGCTACTGTTGTGATTGTTTTAGAGCCGTAGGCCTGCAGGCTTATATATAATGTAAAATTCTGATAGGAATAGGGAGTGATGCCATGGTAAAATTTTGTTAAGAGACTATAGTTATTTTGGAGTATCGCACTTTGGGTTGGATTGCAGATCCAAGATGTATTTTTTCTTTTGAAACTAATATAAAGGAATGCGCCAATATGCAGTTTCATTTTCTATTTGCATTGTGATGAATCTTTGACCAACTATGTTTCTTGATTTATTAATAGGGAAACAAGCTGGTTGGCCAGGGCCCGTCCAACCCAACTCGTTCTCCCTTTCTTTAAAGGCGTGTTAATTTATTTTAGAGTGTAGGCGTGAATTCATTACTTTGATGATGTCGTCCAATACCTGTGTGAACCAATCTTCAAACTTCAATGGCTACGACAATTTAACCAGTCTCTGCGGAATGATTCATTACAGTAACCCAGTCTTGCCCTTCATTGTCTCTTCCTATCGAAACTGTATAACCCGTTATAACCATTTAAATCCTTACTCCTGCATATATATAACCACTCCTCTTTAACCTTGGTTATTTTGGATTTTACCACATAAAACCTTCAAATCAGCGCTATAACTATTATAAAACCTTTATAAAAGAAAATACGAATAAACATAGGTAACACACCTTTCCTTGCTTATTTTATAGTCTTCAAACATTTCTTGAGGGCTCCCCTTAATCGCTAGTCGCAATTGGGGTTGGCCGTAGTCATACAATATATAACCTCTTCTCCTTAGAAATGCGATAAGTTGGATTTCAAACGTTATATAATGGTGCCTATTCCTTATCAGGTCTGCTTAACTTCGCATGTCACATTCCCTCTCGGCCGATGCATTACCATGGGAATTTGCGATTTGACCACATCGTTGATCGCATCAATCGCAAGTCACAATCGCTATTGCCAAGGTTAAAGCACTCCCCCTTGGATTGTTGTGATGCAATACTCTGTGACGATCCTCCACTATTGATCCAACCTTTTGATCCAATGGTTAGCAATGACATCACTCGTCGCAAGTCGCAGTCACTGGTTCTAGTGGCCCAAGGTTCATTCTTTGTGGTTGAAACATTGTGATGCGATATTTCAATTCTATGCAATTGAGCCCTATCCATCGATCTGATAGATCCAACAGTGTCTGTACATCGACACTTCACCTCTTCGCTCTTCCTTTTGGTCTAGGTTTTATGTTATTTCTTTACTATTTCTCCACGACTCGTGTTATTTCATGATTCTTCATACTTCCCTATTCCACTGCACGACTCCTCCTGCATTCAACTATTACACGAAATCTCTAATATGCACATAATTTAACATTCTAAGTTTGAGTCACATATTTATATAGTTTGGAATTGAATCTATGTATAAATAAACATTTGCACAATTTCTCTATCTCTGGCTTGATCTTCTGATATTAGTGGCCTCTACTTACAACTTGCCCGTGGCTTACAATCACATTCTCATTTGGCTAACTCTCTACTCTTCTCTCTTTTTTTCCTTTTCAATACATCATTAGCAATTTCTTTTACAGTTCGAGGAACTGTTCCTCAGTTATGAAATAGTTGCTCAACATTTTCTTCAAACAATTTTTAACTAATCCTAACTTAAGCTGTTTGCCTAATTTAAGAACTAACAATGGCTGATTCAACCTTAATTTAAAATGAAACAAATTAAAACAGAAGAAAAATACTTCCTAGCTGTTGCCTCTTCATTCAGATGCTCCTGCATCAGGCTCCCGGGGTAAATGAAATTCATGGCTCATGTCCATGAGCTTTTTAATGGAGTACCCATCACTCTGAATCTGGCCAGCATCTAACCAAGAACTATCTTCAATAGGATGACCCTTTCACTTGACTAGGTACTGCAAATATTCCTTCCGTCGAGTCCGTCTAGCCACCTAGGTATCTAGGATCTGTGTGACCTCTAGAGGCTTGCTGGGGGGGATTTGTTTAATCCACATATCATTCTCTTTCTGGTGTCCTGTGTTCATATTTTTGAACTGTCTTTGTCCTCTGCCGCAATGTAGGGGTATAGGTCTGCTACATTGAAAATGGGTGAAATTCCAATACCTGGGGGTAATTGCAATTCGTAAGCATTCGCATAAGTCTTCTAAAGAATCCTGCAAGGCCCAATTTTTTTCCATTTCAAATTGTTGTATTCACCTTTAGGAAACCTCTCCTTGTGTAAGTATGCTAATACTATGTCTTGTACGTTGAATTGTAACTCTTGCCTTTTCAAATCTGCCTGCTGCTTGTATCTTTGGTTGTTGTTCTGTAATTTTAATTTCACCTGTTCATGAAGATCGATGATTGCCTTTGTAAATTCTTCACCATCAGCACTCCTACGCTCCAATTGTCCCAAATCCGATAACTCATGTACTCCCTGTGGATGAATTCTGTATAGGATCTGGAAAGGTCTACTGCCTATGCTCCAGTTGGGTGAATCGTTATAAGAAAATTCCACTTGTGCAAGCACACGATCCCACTGTCGAGAATTTTATCCAACCAAACTCCTCAGTAAATTTCCCAGACTTCTGTTCACCACTTCGGTTTGGCCATTGGTCTGTGGATGATAAGCTGAGCTAAAGTTTAGTTTGGTGTCTAATTTCTTCCATAAGGTTCTCCAAAAATGTCCTGTAAACTTAACGTCTCAATCCGAAACAATAGACTTCGGCAAGCCATGTAATCTAACTATCTCGGTAAAGAACAAATGTGCTACATGTGTGTCGTCACTGGTTTTCTTGCATGGAATGAAATGTGCCATTTTGGTGGAATGATCCACCACCACCATGATGGAATCGAATCCCCATTGTGTCTTCGGTAGACCTAAGACAAAGTATAAACTGACTGAGTCCCATGATTTGTTCGGAATGGGTAAGGGCATATACAACCCTGTGCTTTGGCTGTGTCCCTTTGCAAGCTGACACACTTTGCATCTAGTTACAAACCTTTGTACATCTCTGTTCATCTTTGGCCAATAGTAAAAGTGGCTCAACTGATCCAAGGTCTTGTCTATGCCAAAATGCCCGGCTAAACCTCCATTATGCTTTTCCTAGATTAAGTTCTCTCTCATAGAACATTCCAGGATACACAACTGCCCTCCTTTGAACAACAATCCTTCTTGCATATTATAATCCAGCCATGAACTGTTATCTCTCAACAATGGATTTTGGCAAGCTTCATAAGCTTCCTTAAAATCTTCATCTGCCTCATACAAGTCCTTAAGATGTTCAAATCCTAATACTTGTATTGTACTCTCCTATAGGATCAAATTCCTCCTTCTTAACGCATTAACCACTTTGTTGGCTTGACCACTGATGTGTTTCAACACAAACGTGAAACTCTGCAAATATTCCACCCACTTCGCATGTTTATGGTTCAGCTTATGCTGCTGCATAATATACTGCAATGCATAATTGTCTGAAAATAAGACAAATTCATGAGCCAACAAATAATATCTCCAATGCTTTAGTGCTTGAACCACTACATAAAATTATTTGTCATAAGACGTGTATTTCCTACCTAGTTTCATTTAGTTTCTCACTGAAATAGGCTACTTGCTTGTCCTCTTGACTGAGTACTGCACCAATGGCTGTCCCACTGGAATCACAACGAACCTCGAAAAGCTTGTTAAAATCTGGTAACCTGAAAATAAGTTTTTTGGTAATCTTCCTTTTGAGTAACTGAAAGCTCTTCTCTACCATCTCTGTCCAATGGAAAGGCTGATTTGTTTTCTTAATGGTGTCTAGCATGGGTGCACAAATTCCATTGAAATTTTTAATAAATTTCCGATAAAAACTCACCAATCCATGAAAACTCCGTACCTCAAACAAACTTTTGGGAGACGGCCAGCTAGCTATGGCTGCAACCTTTTCCAGATCCATTTTTAGTTCATTCTCAGAAATCAGAAATCCCAAATAAATTAACTCTTTCTTCAAAAAAGGAACATTTCTTCAAATGTATTAGTAATTTATTCTGTTGTAATTTTTCCAATACATACCTCACGTGTCGAAAATGTTCTTCCTTCGTCTTGTTGAATATAAGTATATCATCCAGATATACAATCACAAATCTTCCAATGAGTTCCTTTAGCATCTTGTTCATCAACCGCATGAATGTGCTAGGGGCATTTCTTAACCCAAATGGCATAACCAACAATTCGTACAAGCCTTCATTAGTCTTGAAAGTTGTCTTCCACTCGTCACCTTCTCGAATTTTGATTTGGTGGTAGCCGCTTTTCAGGTCTATCTTTGAAAAGTACATTGCTCCACTCAAATAATCCATCATATCATCCATCTGAGGTAAAGGGAATCTGTACCTGATGGTGGTCTTGTTAATGGCTTGGGAATCCATGCACATTCCCGACTCACCTCCTTTTTTGGGAGCTAAAATAGTCGGAACTACACAAGGGCTTAAACTTTCCTGAATTAGTCCTTTGTCCAACAATGCGTGCACCTGCTTTCGGATTTCTTCATTCTCCTTTGGACTCATCCAGTAGGCAACCTTGTTTGGAAAACTCGCTCCTAGAATAAAATCAATGTGGTGACGAATGCTCTACTTTGGTGGTAATTTGTCCGGTAGATCGTCTACCATAATATCACTAAATTCTTGCAGCATGTTCTGTATCTCCACAGGTAAATCAGTAAGGTTGGTGTGTACTAACACTGCCCTTGGTCTCCTCACAACTGCATAACCCAATTCACTCTCCTCAATCTGTTGCAGAAACTCCTTTCCTCCTAGTAGCAATGCTTTCGTTCCACTTGTTTCTGCTGTCTCCTCTTCCTTCATGTGTACCAAGGTATGCTTTATCCCATCTTTAACAAATCTGTAACAATTTTCCACTTCGTCATGGACTACCATCCTATCATACTACCATGGTCTACCCAACAGAATATGGCACACGTCCATTGGCATTATGTCACAAGTTAACTTATCCTTGTACTTGCCTATCTGAAAATCTACCTCGCATTGTTCATCAACTAACAATTGGTGTCCCTTCTGCAACCATGACACCCTGTATGGATTTGGGTGTTTTGCTCTCTTCAAACCTAGTTTCTCCACCATCTCCATAGCTACCAAATTATCAGTGCCCCCGCTTTCAATAATCAATTTACCACACTTTCCGTGTGACTTATATACAATCCAGAACAATGCTTTCCTCTGTGTCTGATCAACTACTTCCTTAGCTAGTTTTAATAATACCTTGTTCAACACCAAGGCGTCCCTAGTTTCTAGGATATTTTCCACCTCTTGTGGCAATGCATTTGCTTCATCGGGCTTAGTAACATATGCTCCCCTCTACCTAGTTTGTTTTTTTTGGACCTGTGTCCCCACTTGCGACACTTGTAACACTGATAGGCATTTCCTCTGCCTCTGCCATTACCTCTTCCCCACTGGTATGGCCTTCCTCCTTTGGTGTTACCTTCCCTTTCACTCTGTCCCAAAGTCTTCGAACCACTACCTTATTCATTGTTGTTGGCAGTCCTACCTCTACCAAAGTTCTGTCCTTGACCTCTACTAGAACCATGTCATCTTCTGGCATTTTTGTTCCTAGCAATCTCTTCTTCTGCCTTCAAAGCACTCTGATAAGCTTCCTCCATGGTCTTAGGGGAAAGAATGCTAATTTCGTCTAGGATCTCCATCTGTAGACCATTCACAAACCTCATTGTTTTCTCAGGGGTATCTTCTACATAACTAGCTCTCAGATTAATTTTATAAAATTATTCAGTATATTCCTTCACAGTCATCATTCTCTACTTCAGCTTCTATACTTGTCTGTAAAGTGAAATTTGATAATATTTAGGCAGAAACTTTCTCTTCATTTTCACAACCATCGTATCCCATTTTTTAATCAAGGGTTTGTTTAATCTCCTCCTTTCTTCTTGTACACTATCCCACCATAATGCTGCATGTCCCTTCATTTGGTGACAACAAACCTAACCCTCTTGTTTTCGCCATTTCTTCATATTCAAAATATTTATCTAATTCACTTATCCAGTCTAACAAGGCCTCTGTGGACAAACCGCCATCATAATTAGAGAGCTCTAGTTTTGGCTTGCTACTAGCCAATAAAATTGACTTCAATAGCTTAATTTCCGGTCCTTCGTCATCTGACCCATCTTTTGCGGCTATGTTTTCCTCCTCACTTTCATCCCCACTCTCCAGATCTCTACACCTCCATGCTTCCACCGCTACTAGACGTGCAGTTAAATTTCTAATTTCTTCTTGTAGCCCTTCGTCTACTACTCTTCTAACGACTCTTCCTCAACCCCTTCTTCCTACCTCCATCTTTACTAAGAGAAGGAAAACCTGCTCTGATACCAAAATGATGTCGTCCAATACTTGTGTGAACCAATCTTCAAACTTCAATGGCTACGGCCCTTTAACCAGTCTCTACGGAAAGATTCATTACAGTAACCCAGTCTTGCCCTTCATCGTCTCTTCCTATCAGAACTCTATAACCCTTTAGAACCCTTTAAATCTTTACTCTCGCATATATATAACCACTCCTCTTTAACCTTGGTTTTTTTGGATTTTACCACATAAAACCTTCAAATTGGCGCTATAACTATTATAAATCCTTTATAAAGGAAAATGCGCATAAATATAGGTAACACACCCTTCCCCGCTTATTCTATAGTCTTCGCACATTTATCGAGGAATCCCCTTTATTGCTAGTCGCAATCAAGGTTGGCCATGGAAATACAATATATAACCTCTTCTCCTTTGAAATGTGATAAGTCGGATTTCAAACGTTATATAACGGTGCCTATTCCTTATCGGGTCCGCTTAACTTTGCATGTTGCATTTGCTCTCGACCGATGCATTACCATGAGGATTTGTGATGCGACCACATCACTGATCGCATCAATCGCAAGTCACAATCGCTATTGCCAAGGTTAAAGCACCCCCCCGCCCCCCTTGGATTGTTGTGATGCGATACTTTGCAATGATCCTCCACCGTTGATCCAACCTTTCGATCCAACGGTCAATGATGATATCACTCGTCGCAAGTCACAGTCACTGGTTCCAATGGCCCAAGGTTCATTCCTTGTGGTCGAAATGTTGCGATGCAATATTTCAATTCTATGCGATTGGTCCCTATCCATTGATTTGATAGATCCAACGGCGTCTGTACATCAACACTTCACCTCTTCACTCTTCCTCTTGTTCTGGGTTTTATGTTATTTCTTTACTGTTTCTCCATGGCTCAGGTTATTTCATGATTCTTCATACTTTGCTGTTCCACTACACGACTCTGCCTGCATTCAACTATTACATGAAATCTCTGATATGCACATAATTTAACATTCTAAGTTTGAGTCACACATTTATACATTTTGGAATTGAATCTGTGTATAAATAAACATTTGCAAAATTTCTCTATCTTTGGCCTAATATTATGATATTAGTGGCCTCTACTTACAACTTTCTCGTGGCTTACAATCACATTCTCATTTGGATAACTCTCTAATCTTCTCTCTTGTTTTCCTTTTCAATACATCATTAGCAGTTTCTTTTACAGTTCGAGGAACTGTTCCTCCGTTATGAAACAGTTGCTCAACAGTTTCTTCAAACAGTTCTTAACTAATTCTAACTTAAGTTGTTTGCCTAATTTAAGAACTAACAATGGCTGATTCAACCTTAATTTAAAATGGAACAAATAAAAACAAAACAAAAATACTTCCCAGCTGTCGCCTCTTCATTCGGATGCTCCTGCATCATTTGATCTTTCTCACAAGTTACATGTTTGATTTCATTTATAGTTATTGTTTTATGGATCCATGGTGTGTAGGCTTAGAATTATTTGATTTCAATTTACATAAGCTTTCCTTTTAATGATTGATTTCATTTATGCAAGATCGGTACAAGAAGGCTACCTATCCAAGCACATTGCCTGTACTAGTGCATTTCTGATTATGCAAGTTGATTTCATTGGTTTAGTTTCACAAGTCTTTTATTCCTTTATTTTTGCAAAAGTTATTTATTCCTTCCTGCAAGATTAATGTTTGTTTCTAAACTAAGGGCATTACTAATATCTGAGGTTTCACTTAAGATTTAATTGTGCTATGATGAATATGGAATAAATGTTGTAGTAACTTACAAGTTTGTGCTTGCACTGAACACTTTCGAAGAAAGGATTGAATTTCATGATTAATTATTGAATGAACTTGTTGAGTTAAAACATAAAAAGGGTAGATCTAAATTACATGCACAACTATCTTAGGAAAGTCCTGATCCACACAACCAGATGATTTCCGTAATTATATAGAAGATTTTTCTATTTTAAAGAAAGATTTACTTTAACTCTTGAAAACCATTTCCTGTCCTGAATCTAAGTTTGGTTGAAGCATCTTTCTGCTTGTGAGAATTTACTTTCAAAATTTCGTTTGCTTTTCACTCTATTTCACTTATAGCACTTTTTATTTTTCGAAAGTAATCTAGAAACTGAGTGTAGAAATATTGATTATCTAGTGCAGGAACCTCAGATTCGGTGCATGATCAAAGTGTTCTAGCCCGAAGAGTTAGAAATTATGCATGAAGGTCAGCACTTCAGTACAAGTACAAAACATCTTTCCGATATCTAAACCTCATTCCAGTGCAGGCACAACGTTTTGGTACAAGAACGTTGTTGTAGTGCAAGAATAACAGTTTAGTGTAGGCAAGAATATCTTTAAAGAAGATAGACACACTGAATAACTTACTTATCACACTATCTCACTGAAAGTAAATATAAAGGATCATTTCATTAGTTAAGATTGTGCAAAATTAACTAGGAATCCATTTCAATTTCTAGAAAAGTACTTTTCATTTATTCTAGCACCAGAATTTCTTTAAGTATCATTTTCCACTTGATCATCATTCTTTTTGATTCTGTAAATTTGTGATTTAAGAAGTAGGAAAAAAATTAGAGAAGGTTCATATCATTTCTTGGAATTTCCTATGCTACGCCTCGAAGTTTATGAAACACCGGGTTGACAAGTTGAGCATTGAAAGGAGCTTGCTTAACTACAATTCCTACACCCAACAAGCTCTCACAATATTATGCCCCTCACTAAAAATGATACTCCATCAATAAGGTACCAACTGATGATCACTCTTCGATCCATCATGTGGGAAGGATCGGATGCATAGGCACCTATATATGTGAGAAGTTCCCTATGTTGAACCATGCCAGCTTCACACAAATCTGTCTGGTCAATCAATAACCTCCATTGAAAAATCCCTTCCTCTTGTGAAAATTCGAAACTGGAATCCTATTGCAGCAACTGGAAATTATTCTCTTAATTGCTAATTTAATTTAACAATTTATTTCCTATTTGCTACAACAAATACTGAATAAATCACACTGCAACCTCTACGTCCATCTGCTGCCTGCTACCTTCTATATGTCCATTTGCTACCTCCTATACATACACTGCCACCATGTTGATTCAACCAACAATTCATTATAATATAATAATCACCGTACTATCTCTTATCACCACTTCCCTTCGAGAAAATCCAAACTAGTGTTGCCATACAATTCGATTAAACCACCCTTGCAAAATATTGGAATGTTGCCACTCTTTTGTGCAATTCCCTTAACATATATTAATAATCCAAGTGTTTAATTAATTAAAAGGTTAGAATACAAAGTGTTGGCATTATGATGCATGTGTTGTACTTGATGGCAACCCTCTAATAGAAGATCATCTCACTTGTATACATTCAGATGAATCTACAAATATCAGATGTGACAGAGTGCATGGGTTACCGGACAAATGTTTATAACAAAGGGTTATATTATAGAAATGCATACTTTAGACTTAAGTGGATTAGACCAATATTATAGAAATGCATACTTTAGATTTAAGTGGATTAGAACAAATTCAAATGTTTAGATTCCAATTTTTGAAGGGGTAAAATATAAATAACTTTCAAATAATGTGGAAAATTATTAATAAGAAAATCATATTATAATATTTAAGAATACATAAACTCCTTAGTCAAAGTATTGTTTGATAAATTTATTGATGAACACAAATGAAGTCAATCACTGAAGAAAAAAATGGAGTCTATAATAGAAGAGAAAGGAATATTTCTAGGAAATTCATTTAACTATGCTTCACTGCTATTTAAAATTAAGAGAACTATGGTAGGAAAAGATGTTACTATTTCTATATTTCCCTCCGATAATAAAAATTATATAAACCCAAAACTTGCAAACCAATTGGTAATTCTTGAGTCAAATATAATCGAAAAATTAGACTTCTTGGACAAAAAACAATATGAAATAACTGATTTACAAATAAGCATTGGGGGTTATACATTTATATCACAATATCTGTTCAATCCCTATGGAACGATCAGGGTGACATTATTTCAAAGGGTTCACCTTTAATGGAAACACTAGGGTCCTTTATCCTAAATATGAAAGAAAAAGTTTTTGATAGTTTCCCTACAAAAGGAAAAAATAATGCTACAGGATGTTACATTGAAACCGAATTCAGTATCACGAGAAGACGTACAAGATATCTAAAAAGTAATTCTTTAAGAAAACTATAAGGCAATGCAAAATATGTAGAAAGAAGTTGAAAAAATTATCGCAGACAAAAATGAAGAAGTTTCTTGGCTTAAGGGCCATAGTGAAAAATTATTGACACAATTTAAGAAGATTAAGAAGTACAAGAAGTCATTAGAAAGCAAGATACAACAACTTATCAAGAAGGAAGCATCAAATGCATAAATTCAAGTTCAAGAAAAAGGAACGAATACCAATATAGTCAATATCACTACTCAAGAAGATGACAAACTAATGGAACGAAAAACATATTCATATTTTGCAGTTCAGATGAAGAGAAATCCAAATGAAGATTCTGCAACCAATTCATTAACATCAGTATTTAAAGTTGTTGATGGTGCTGAATCCGCAAACATGTCAAGGGATCTCCCCGATAAGAATCCAAACTAGGCCTCAGATCGTTTGGTGTAGGAGTCCCAATAGCGGGTAGTACAATATCGCCTTGACCGCGGTTGCTCGCAGAGGTGAGTAATATGTCCTTGTTGGTTACAAGGGTGTGACATGCGTAGCAAGTCAAGGAAGGTGCATGAATGGCTCTAACACACGTAATGAGGTATGAGTGCAACTCTTAGAAACCTGTGACAACACGTAACTTGAAAGGGAACACACAAGAGAGATACATCACAAGCTGGAAAGAAGGTTAGCCAACAATCCAAAATGATGGTTAAACCAATAGCGCATATCGATAATATTCATACAAACATATATATAAAAGTCCTTACATACATGCGTAAACAACAACTGCATATATCATTATAGTAACCAAGCTAGTTAAAATACAATAACAACATATGCACGAAATGTGCTTGTTCTGCTATATTAAGAAAGTGAAAGATCCAATCATATATACAACTATGATCAACCACTAGTCTTGACAATGAAACATTACAATCACTGCCACCTGCTCCTCCAAAGAGATATACTAGCTATGCATTGTGGAGAAGCCATGGCTCATTACAATACACTCCAAGCTTTCTCTAAGATACACCTATAGGAATCTTGGCTCCCAAAAGCCTGTACAATGAGTTATGAGGTTCTATAAATAGCAAAGGGTGGGGTGACCCATGACATTCCCCTTTGTGACTCTTCACCTACTGGCATGACTCTTCAACTAGTACATGACTGTTACACTCTACTATCGACACTTGGTCTCTCACTTTTACAAGATGTTACATTACAATATGCACATGTACCCATGTGAGAAAAAACAAGCTTGAGAAAGCCATGCAAGATACCACTAAGACTCAGAAAGTTGTGGGAAGACCAACTCTTTGACATCCTTACGATGATCAATGGTGGAAAACTAATGCCAAGCTTGGTAGTTCATGATGGTGTCTGCATGCTCCATGGTGACATCCTACTAAAAGTGAACTCTCTCCTCCATTGCATCTAAGTACACTGATTTGGAACCTCTATCCAACTCATCTATTAACATGCACATCATAGTATTGAGTACAGTTGGACTAGCAACATACTGATGCGTAGCGTCTGCACTGATCTCCAGGTCTGTGCTGGTGGCTACGCACATCAACTCATCAAAGTACATGTCAAGCTCCAGTCGGACTTGGTTCTTTGTATTCACCTCAGTGAGTGTGCCAATAGATGGGATCTCGTGCATGCACACAATGACATCCATGCTTCTGAAAATATATGCATGTGAAGCTTGCAAACTGGTGATGAGATTTGGGAGTTACTCATAGTTCTGAATCTAACTCTGGATGTGTGCCTTCAAATCTATTGCCTTGGGCTTCATCATCTTTGGAAAGTGCAATGGGGTTCCTTTGTACCTCATTGTCGATGTTTGCATGCAATCGACAACAGTATGCATATTTGACAAGATGTGTGCTCTCCTAACACAGCGCTGCTGCCAACTGTTGAGATGGACAACTAATTTATGCATGGTGACAAATCTGGAATACAACATCCACATGAATGCTTAGAGAGATGATACTTCATCTAGTATCACTCTCCTCAACTCTCCTTTAGCGGATGATGTAATCTTTTCTCCTCCTTGCTTGTAACTCCTTAGCCATGCACTCGTTCTCAGCTATCGAGAATCAAACACTCGAGCTAGTGGCTTCGGCATATGTTCTGGTAGCATCAACCAATTTTGTTGGATGCTTGTACACATCAGATACGATCAATTGTTCTTCAAAACTGTGTAGGAGATATGTGAACATTTGGAGTGGGCACTCTACGTGACTTCACAACTCAGTGTTGTGACTTGTTGAAATATATGTTGTGCATTTCTGCCTCTGGATTGTCTTTAAGGATCTTTGTGTATATTTGATCACTTAGGACTTGCTCTTCTTCCGGGTGTGTTGAATGTGGTGGGGTGACCTCTTGGTTTTGAGGTATGGGGTCAATATCCTGATCTGACTCTGATTGGACCATATCCATGTCCATCTGCTCTAGCATTTGTTCAATCTCTTGAGCTAAGTCCCGCTCCTGTGACTACTCACCCTATTTGCTCTATTCCAGCCACTTGGATGATTATACAACCTGTATGGCCATAGTTTCATCAACCTATGCACATTGTGTCTCCTGTTGTGTCTGTCTCTACTGCGCTTCCTTCTCTCTTCTATGCAGCTCATGTTCTTCCTAGAGTTTTCATTGTAGCTCCTGCCACTCCTTCTCTATTACCTCCATCCTTTGTTTCTCTCTTTTCCTTTGCACGATCTCTTGTCGTGTTGTCACCTATTAGACTCAATCTCCAAATATACTTTCACCACAAGTGGATATGCTTTGACCTTACAGCTTTGCTTTGCCTCTACACTATAAACAACCTTCCTCCTGCCTTGGTAATGTGCAGGTGTGCAACCCTTTGTTGTTGTTGATGGTTCTACTCTCTGTGATGCCACTACCATTTCATCTTGATATCCTTATCTATGGACAACTTGGTGTCTTCATAGATAGGAAAGTTCATTAACACTCACTCAACTACATTAACAGTTGCACTCTCAACGGTGTCCTTTGACCCTTCTCTCTGTAGGCCATTGTACCTGTATTATTGAGAGGTAGACGAAAACCTGTGATACCTGGAGACATATCAACACTCATGGAAAGAAATATGTCAGTTCAAATCCAAACCAAAATGGAGGACTGACAT
>APFE030308286.1:12971-47212 GCA_000404065.3 Pinus taeda | reverse complement strand
AGTTATGTGAAATATCCCACAGTGACCTGATTATAGACTAGTTCAGTAGAGCGAACTTGTACGACATGCCACGAGTCATTGTTTCGACCTTTAGATCTAAAAAATATATAGAAGAAACTACAGTCTGTCTTCTTTCTGCACCTTCTTACGAAATTTCAATCCAATGCTCAGAGAAAAAGTTATGACGATTTTCCCCAGGTCACCTGTTTGGAATGTAATTCAGGAGTCCGCAAAAAGCTCAACTTCCTCAGATCATATCTCCGCAAATATAGCGTAAAAATCTCTAAAATTCGGACCTGAGATTTAGCACGATGTCTTCTCAAATGGGTTTTTTTTCAACGTCTGAAATGTCGCAGAAAAAAGTTATAGCGAAAATGCCACGATGACCTGTTTGGAGCAGCGAAACCCTAGAATCCAATGCTCTGATACCGAATGTTATGTAACCAGCTCAAGAGAAAGATAGAAAAGATAGATCAACGCCTTAGAATTCAGCCTCTTCGAGGGGAAAACTTCCTTTAAATTACATAAATGAACAATTCTTGGATGATTCAAATGACAAAACCTCCTTTCTATATATAGGAGTCTAAGGAGTCACAATATAACCCAGCCGACCTAACAATAATAATATAAAGCCACAAAAAATCAATAGAGGGATTCTATGGGGCACAGTAATAGCAAAATGGGGACAATAGGGGCACAACAATATTAATAAGGGGTATAACTACAATAGTAATGGGGTAATCAATAGTATTATAGGGACCCAACAAATTGTCCATTGTACCACAGTGGTAGCCCTCAGATCTATAATGCTCAGAAGGCACAGATAGTTGGGGATGTTGGTTATAACATTCCTCAAATTTATGTAGTTGTGGACAACAAGCAGACATATCACCGTGCATCCATTATTGAGATGGAAGGTAAGCTCTTTGGTCGAGTTGTTTATATTTTGATTGATCTTGTATCTAATTATAATTATGTTAATCCTGACTTGGTGGATAAGTGTGGCTTGAGAAAGTAAGTGCATGCAGAGTCTTAATTGGCGCAGTTAGCTACAGGTACTTAGAAGAGATTTCATCACTGGATAAGATCTTATGCATTTGAGTTGAATGATATGCCTATAAAAACACATCTGGATGTACAACCATTGGGATAGTATGATTTTGGGTATGGATTGGTTGTATCTTCACAGAACCAAGGTAGATTGTTATGACAAGGCTATTGACTATCTGGATGATAATGTAGAAAAGAGAATCTTGCAAGGAAAGAAGAAGCCTACATCAGTTAGGATGGTCACAACCATGCAGGTTAAGAGCAATTGTAGGGAAGGATGTGTGATGTTTGTAGTTCATATTTCCAGTGACAAGGGCAAGGATTTTGAGGATGCAAAAATCTTCAGTAGGTACCCTGTATTACAATAGTTTCAGGATATGTTCCCAGTAGAGATTCCATAGTTATATCTCCACAAGGAAGTGGGCTTCTCTATTGAGTTAGTACTAGGAGCAACATCAGCATCAAAGGCACATTACAGGATGGGCATGCCAGAGTTAGTAGAGTTGAAATTGTAGTTGAAGAAAATGCTTGATAAGGGATATATTAGACCAAGTGTATCACCTTGCAGTGCACCAGTGTTGTTCGTGAAGAATAAGGATGGTACTCTTAGATTGTGAATTGATTATAGGTAGCTAAACAAGGTGACGATTAAGAGTTGGTTCCCATAGCTGAGGATTGATGACTTGTTTGATCAGTTGGAGGGAGAAATAATGTTCTCAAAGATTGATCTGAGATTAGGATACCATCAAGTACGCATCAAAGAATAGGATATCTACAGGAGTGCTTTCAGGACTAGGTATGGGCATTATGAGTTTGTTGTGGTTCCTTTTGGTTTGACTAATTCCCCAACTAATTTTATGTGCTTAATGAATAGTGTATAGTGTCCTTATCTGGATAGGTTTGATATTGTATTAATTGATGATATATTTATATATTCTAAGAATGAGGAAGAGAATGCTGAAAATGTAGCAACAATGTTGATATTTCTAAGAGAGCATTAGTTGTATACCAAGCTTACCAGTGCAGTTTCTTTTAGATAGAGGTACATTACTCGGGACATGTTGTTTCCAAGGAAGGCATAGCACTGGATTTAGAAAAGACAAGGGCTATCATGGAGTGGGAAACTCCTAAGAATGTGGATGAGGTCAAATCATTCATGGAGTTAGCAGGTTACTATAGGAGGTTCATTAGGAAATTCTCACGCATTGCCTATCCCATCACGTGATTGCAAGAAAAGGTAAGAAATTTGAATGGACAGAGGAATGTGCAGCCAGTTTTGAGCAATTGAAGCAGTTGTTGACAAATGCTCTAGTTCTTAAGATTACAGATCTGGATTAAGAGTTCGTGGTGTGTACAAATGCTTGCAAAAGAGGACTTGGTGGAGTCTTGATCCAGGAGGAATAGGTGGTATGTTATAAGTCCAGGAAAATAAATGAGCATGAGCATAACTATGTGACTCGTGATCTTGAATTGGCATCTATAGTTCGTGTCTTGAAGATGTGGAACCATTATCTTCTTGGTAGGAGGTTTGTATTGATGAGAAATCACAATGGGTTGAGATATTTTTTTGACCAACATAATATGAATGTCAGTCTAACTAGGTGGTTGGCCAAAATTAGTGAGTTTGACTTCGAAATCTGATACATTAAAGGGCAGGAGAACAAGGTTGCAGGTGATCTCAGTAGGAGACTGCAGATGAACCACATTGCATCTGTGAGCTCGTATGGGATAGATTTACAAGATCAAATCTTACATGCAAGATAATAGGATGACAAGTATAAGGAACTTAGGTACAGGTTATAACATGTTACAGGTGATCAGGATGTGGAATATCATCTCACGAAGAATGGTTTGGTGAGATTTAGGGACAAGATTTATGTACCAGATGACAGTGGGCTCAAGATGCTCATCTTAAGGGAGTTTCATGTCAAGCCATATTCTGGTCACCCAGGATATCAGAAGACATTGAAAGCAATGAAGAAGTTCTATAATTGGTCGAATCTGAAAATGGAAGTGATAGAGTTTGTGGCTAGATGTTTGGACTGTCAGTAGGTGAAAGTAGAGTATAAGCATCCATGTGGGTTGCTTCAACCTATTCAGATTCCAGAATGGAAATGGGAGGTAATTTCCATGGATTTCATTATAGGTCTTCCAAGGACTTCGAGGCAACATGATTGTATCATGGTTGTGGTTGATAGGTTAATCAAGGTAGCTCACTTCATTAAAGTGAAGACTACTTATTTAGCCAGTGAGGTGGCACAGGTCTTCATTAAGGAGATAGTGAGGTTGAATGGTGTTCCAAAGAAGATTGCGTTGGATTGGGATGCTAGGTCACTTTTAAGTTTTAGAAGGAGTTGTTTGCAGGTTTGGGGACATAGTTAGCCTTCAATACAGCTTATCATCCACAAACATATGGACAAACAGAGAGGGCCAACAAGATTTTGGAGGATATGTTGAGGATGTATGTCATGCACTAGCAGAGGAGATGGGAGGAGTACCTTCCATTGGTCAAGTTTGTTTACAACAATGGTTACCAAGCATCACTAAGGATGAGTTCGTTTGAGGCACTGTTTGGGCGGAGTTGTAATACTCCCATCAACTGGAGTGATCTAGTGAATAGGGTACTTATTGGACCTAATATGTTGGCAGACATGGAACAAGAAATGTAGGCTATAAAGAAGAATCTAAAGGCAACATGGGATAGACATAAGAGTTATGCGAAACAACACGTGGCATTTAAGGAGCTTCAGGCTAGGGAGCATGTGTATTTGCGCATCAAGCCCAAGAAGAGCTCCTTGAGGATTGGATCATGTGCCAAGTTGGCACCACAATATTGCAGGCCTTTCAAGATCCTTGAGAGGATTGGAATAGTGGCCTAAAAACTTGCACTGCCTCTAACAGTGAAATTTCATGATGTTTTCCATGTTTCATTACCTAAGAGATATGTAAAGGATGTTGATCATGTTATTGATTGGTCTGTATTGTAGGTGGAACCATAAGAAAAATTCCAACTTGAACCTCAGTGCATATTGTAGAGGAAACAACTCATGCTTTGGAACAGAGCAATCGAGCAAATTAAAGTGCAATGGAAGCACTTTGGGCCCGATGAAGCTACATGGGAGATGTTTGATCAGATGCAGGCTATGTATCCTTCATTGTTTGTTGGTGGAGGCAAATGAGTTTTTGGTATTTGTACATATTTATGTATGGTTGTTATTGTAAATACCGTAATGAGTTGTGTTATAAAGCTCCAATAAGTGGTATGGTTGTCATGTTGTCATGTTTGTCATGATGGTTTTGCTTTTGAGTAGCTTGTGCATTGTAAACACTATAACGACTTGGGTTATAAAGCTCCATGGTCAATATGTTTTGGTTTTCAATGGTTTTTTTGGTTGTAGGTGTCATAGAACACCGAGGATGGTGTTCCCCTAATGTTGGAGGGGGGGGGGGGGGGGGGGGGGGTCTATAACAACCCCAAGTTAAAATTTCATGTAATAAAGTTAATAAAGGAAAAATAAAGCCAAGGTCATGGGACACTTATTCCAAGTTGAATATTGGGTGAAATATCCTAGTGGGCATCACTTAAATTGACAAAGGCAATGACAAAGGCTTTGAAAGGGCAAAAAGGCATTATTGGTATTTTATTTACGAAAATGATGGAAAATAGCAGAAAAGGGAGGTGAAAGGTCACGGGTTGCATGTGAGGAGGAAACTGAAGGAAAATTAAGGGAAATGAAGAAATTAGAGGCATCAATAATAAAAAAGACATCAGAACATCAATTAGGAGCCTTTTGTCAGTTCAGTATTAGAATTAGTCTTAGAGAGGAGAAGAGAACCAAGAGGAGAAGGAAAGAAAACACGCAAAATGAAGGACAAGGAAAGTAAAGGAAGGACAAGGAAAAAAGGAAAGTAAGGATCAAGTAAGGAAAGGTTGGATCAGTAGCTTCAACAAGAATACTTGCAGGTAACAGGTTACATGTATGATTTCCTAGTTTATTTTGGCATGCATGGTTTATACATGTGTGTATTTGGTTTCTTTGTTGTAATTGGCATGGATTGTGTCAAGTTTCGCCAATGATTTTAGCCTTGCCTTGCCATTTCTGGATAGCCATGGTGTGATGGGATTCTTTCTTGGTTGAGCCTTGGATTGTTGAAAGGTTTTGGATCCAGGTGAGGTGGTCTCAGGAAAAATTCCCGAGGGCCTAAGAATCCCTTGACCAGTAATGACGAGGTACATGGTAAAGCCCAAGGGTGGAGATGAGAAAATTCCTCAAATACTGAGGCATCCAAGATCGGTTTGGTTTTGTGATCTCAAGACTGGTTTAGGTGAAATCATGAGATGGTGAGGGTGGAGGTGGCTTAACCTATGGATTCCCTTGGTTGTTTATGGATTGGCTAATCCCATGAGATCCCACATTCATGCTTGGAATATGGCATGAGGGTGATTAGATGAAAGAAATATTTGGTTCAACCCAATCTATGGTTGAGTGGTACGTGGAAGTTCCTCTTGTCTTTAATGAGTAATAATACTTGTTATTATGTGGCTTTAATGGTTGTTCAATCTGATTATATGTTGGTTATATGCATGGTTATATGACAGATCTAAGTATGGATCTTATCACATTTTATTTAATGAATGTATGGTTAATGAATGCATGAACTAATTGGTGCTATGACAGCTATTGTGAGAAGGCATTGGTCCTTCTTGTTAAACCTCATATAAGTTTCAGATCCCTATTTTCATATATGCATTCATGACCTGGAGGTTGCATGTTTACCATGTGTTTCATGAAATGCCTATCCTGGTTGGGAGGGGTCAGGTCAAGTCATTGTACAAGTTTTTGGTTTATCATTTCTAGAAGTTTTACTGAGTTTTGGGCAAAGGCCTGAGTCCTAACCCTGAAAAATTGGCCGAGAATTCAGAGTCGCTGGCACATAACTGACTGGAAAACTCCATAGTCGTTGGGAATTAGGATTATAGAAGTGACTAGAAGCTTATAATCACTTGGAGGCATTGTCAAGGGAGTGACTGAGGCTCTAGGTCAGTGAAAAAGAAAGTTAGTTTTGGGGTTGGACACTTGGAGGGGTTGGGTAGCTCCTGGAGGTATTGTAACACCTGAGGGAAGTTAGTAAGTTATTAAGTTGTCGACTCCATTTCCTTAAGGCCATATAGGAGGTTGAGTCTTATCATAGTGACCCTCGGTTCATATTTACCTCGGGAAAACCACTGGAAGTGGGTAAATGTGGGAGGAGGCGGTTACATTTTTCACTATAGATTATGGAATTTCATCATGGGATGCAATGTATAAACCACATGAAGAGGAATTACCTGATGAAGAAAACCCATAGCCAACAATTGCAACTTTTGATTAAGGAGGCAATAGGACTTCCAAGATGCCACAAAATCTCGTTTACAGAGAATTTCCACTCACTCGAGACTTCTTCCCTACACCAATACGATTCGTTGGGTGGTTGAGAATGTGGATATTACATAGAGGCAATTTTTCACCTCCTGCGATATGACAACTGGCTCTTTCAATGCAGAATATATTCAGGGTATGTATAAACTGTCTACGCCACGACTTGTGTATAATACTTAATTTATTAAATGTTTTGTACAAGAAGAATGCAATAATACTAAAAAGAGCTTCCAAGTTTAATTAAAGAGTGGAGGAGATACCCCAACAAACACAAAGAAGAATCATTACGCAAAGACTCCATACAATCCTTATCTTTCCCTTTTTGCTACTTTGCCTCCATGTTATGTAGACTCTTTTCTTATCAAAATGTCTTGCAATTTCCATTTGATCGGGTCCCTCTCATCCATAGGGCTTTTGATGGGTATCCTTTCAATTGAGCTGAAATTTTGTCTAACAATATTGCCAAACATATTCTCTTTTTTCGTATCGAACGAATGAACACCCGTAATCCTCCCTTTTATATGTCAGTTTTCATAATGGATATGATCTGTTTCACTTTGGAATTTCTAGCAATGGGTTGGAAATGGACACTTGTCGATCCTCTACGCATCCACAACTATCACAGTAAACTATGGGAAGATAATCACTTGGATCATTTTTACCAAATCTTCCATCTTTTTATGATCCCTATTTATCAAGTCATTTTTAGTTCTAAACATCTATGAATGGCTTTAGTTGCTATGGATTGTTTATCGAGAATCAATGATTGGTTCTCTAAAGAAAATTTTACTTATATCAGGCTTTTGGGCTTCTATGGTAGTCCACATGCCTTATCTCTACTTATCCAAATAAATTCATGTGTAGAGAGGTTGCTCATCAAACAATAGGAATAGGGGCAACCCTTAAATTAAAGAAAGCTTCGAAGAAAATTTGGCCCGAGTTCCTGATCTAAATGGGAAAATGAGTTTTTGCTGCGCTAAATTTCTCTTCAGAATATGTAAAAATGCTTAAGGATTCATGAGGTTAATTGCAAGTTTTAACATGAATTTTTGAGTGTTTTTATGTAAATTTCTTGTATAAAGTAACATAAAAAAATGTCTGAACAATAACATATAACAGACATGAACATCACCAAAACAATATCACAACAACACATGATGAAGGAGTTCACCCCGCCTAGGCTACATCTCCTTGGTCCAGTTTCCATTGGCTTAACCCTCTCTATTATGCTCAAAAGTGTGAATACATCAGTTTATAATACTCAGGTAGCTCTGAAACCTATTTTAATGGTTGTAGAATGCCTAAAAATGTTGGTCTAGCCTCTTTCAGCTCCTGATTTGGTAAAAAAACTCATCAAGTTATGATTTTCCCAAGTTTCGCTGCTATTTGCTCTACAAACTCGCCAAATTTCGGCACCTAACCCACAATTTCGCCAGGATTTCCACTAACCAGGCGCCATTTCCACTGATTTCAAGGCAAATTTGTCAGACGCCTTAAATGGCCTATAAGGCCTAATGTCCAAAAATTATGGACATGTGGGGGGCCACGTGCCCGGGGCTAAGGCCAACGGCCCACCCCTGCCAGCCAGGCCCCCACTCCGCTTTGATGGTGGTCCCGTGGGGTGGTGCATCCAAGGGTTGGCCCTCGTGGTTGGCTCTTTCCCCAGAGTGCACACGACATCAATACATGCCACAACCTTAGTTTGTTAAGAACTCTTTGTGTGGTGCTTGGACTTGCGCTTGGAGGTCGCGGGTTCGACCCCTGCTACTGCTGCCTAGACCTTAAGCGAATTTTTGGTGGCCCCCGGGTTGCCACGTGGTGGCATTTGGCTGGGCCACATGTCAGCCTATGGTTGGCCACCTTCCAACCAATTAAAAATGCCCAAACCTAAACTAATAACATCATTCCACTTGGCATCACACCATTCGCCAGAGTTGCACAGTCACCCTATCACATAGGCATGCTCAGTCAACGCCACATTAGCAGTACAGACTGTTGACTGGGTTGTCTGCATTTTTTTTTAAATTCACCTATTTACGAAAATGAACAGAACATGTTTCTGGGAGCATGTGGTGTTTGTTTCACGTGAAACGAGTTGTGCCAAATTCCAGATGACAAGTGCTACGTGGTCGTTCAGGTTCCACACTTATCCAACAACTTTGAATTTTGAGCTATTTTTTTGAGCACCTAATCATTCCTCCCCATTGGAAGCCTTTTGGACCCCAAAAGGTCACTTTCATTTGTCCAACAGGTGAGGATATAGTTCCCTCACCTTTCCAATCTCGATATATTTGGACTTGGAAGGATTTGTCCCTTTGAGCCCCACAGGAAGGTAATCCACATTCCCTCATTTTGAAGACCTTGTTCTTCTGTTAAGAATGGTGTCTTGTTGTAGCTCATCAAGGTATTCAGGAGAAAAATCCTCAATGGAAGGAATTTGGACATTTTCTCCTTGATCTTAAATCAAAGGAGGCTCATACAACCTTAAGTTCTCAACATTAACAACAACATAAATTTTCATATATGAAGGCAAATCCAACCTGAAGGCATTGTCGCCAATCTTTTCTAGAATTCTGAATGGACCATATCTAATTGGTTTCAGCTTTTTACCTTCTCCTTGGAGCCTCTTTTTGCTAATGTGAAGCCAAACTTCATCACCGACTTTGAACTTGCGATCTACCTGATTCTTGTCGTGCTTTACTTTGTACTTGCCTTGGCTCTTTTCCAGGTATTCTTTAACTCTTTGGTGTATCAGTTGGATTTGTTCAATGAACATTTTTTCTTTGTCTATGTCACTATGACCATCAATAGCAACATCCTTTCCAAAAATGAAATCCAAAGGAGACTTCAGCGAGTATCCAAAACATGTTTCAAATGGCGATGTTTGAGTTTAAGAGTTCTTGGCTTGGTTGTAAGCATGCTGAATGTAGTGCAAATGTTCATCCCACAACTTAGGATGCTTTCTGCAATACCCACGAAGAAGATGCATCATTGTCCTATTCACCACCTCGGTTTGACCATCTGTTTGCAGATGAAATGTTCTACTCTTTTTTAATTTGGTTTCCATGAATCCCCACAAGCTTGACAAAAAAATGCCAACAAAGCGAGAATCTTGATCACTAACAATGGATGTGGGCAATCCAAAATGCACCCATACATTCTGAAAGAATAACTGAGCAGTTTTTTCAGCTGTAATTTTCTTTTTACATGGCATCAAAATACACATTTTGTTGAACCTATCCATAACTACATACAAATAATCATGACCTCTTTTTGACAATGGAATACCTCCTACAAAATCCATAGAAACACTCTCCCATGGTCGTGAAGGTACCAGAAGTGGTGTGTACAATCCTAACTTCCTATTGCTAAGCTTACTGTCTCCACATAATGAACATCCTTTAATAAAACATGATAGACTTTCAAGTATACGAGGCCAATAACAATACCTCTGTAGATGTGCCACCATCTTACTTACACTGAAATGACCAGCAATAAGAGAAGTATGTGCCTCTCTTATTGATCTGAAATGAGGGTTTAACATCTTGTTATACTTACAAGAACCTCCCACCCAAAGCTTAACAATTATATGATCTAGCTTATGTTGACAATTGTGGAATTAAGTACTTGAAACAGGTGTATGTCTTTGTTTGTTTTTAACTGTTTAAGTGCTTTAAGTTGATTTGTTTATGCCAATATTAAACACACATAACAACCATATAATGCAACAAATAAACATCAACACATAACAACAAATTTAATCTAGGAGTTCACCTGAATATCGTGGGCTACGTCTCCTTGAGCTTTTGTCATCTTGACTTGGCTCTTTGGGATTATGGCAAAGTTTCTTTTACAAGTTCCACACTCAACTCCAAAGGTTACTAAACTGAACCAATGGGCTTATAAAACCATCTATATCCCTGTCATGGTTGTCATCATTCTGCAAACAGATCTAAGATCCCTTAGACTTGATTCCTTTAATTGGTGCACTAAGCTTCCCTGAGCTTCTTGATGGCACTAACTCCTTCAGAATTATTCAACTGTCTCTGAAACCTCTTCGACTATCTCCAGCACATATAATACATCAACAATAGACTGTTCATTTGCTCAAAATGAGCACTACATCCCCAATGTAGGCCTTTCTCCATGGTTGGCACTGGGTTGCCTAAAACTTCCCTGTAGCATCTCTACCTTTAGAAATCTTCATATGATTCTGTAAACCCTTTCAATGGATTCAGAAGGCTCATTACAGTAAGGAATGGCTGTTGGTTCACTAAAAATGAATACTGGTAGCTCCTGCAACTGCCTCCAACCCCTGGTGGCCCTGAGCTCCAAAATCTCCCTAGATGAAAATCTCCTTGAAGATGGCTTCTTCAACTTCTCTGGACTGTTCCATTGGCTTCAGAAGGCTTCAATTAGCTTAGCTAGCCTCTTATTTCACTCTCTTAGGTCAAAAACTTCTCCTGGAGTGCCTTTAGGCAATTTCCCCTAGAGATCATCCTCCAAATCTAGAAGAACTCCAATTAGGGCCGCCAAATCTTGCAGTAGACCCGAAAAAAGTAGAATCCGCCAATTTTATTAGCAATTTCTAACCGTTTGAACTAACCGTAACTGTCGGCATTGGGCACAGATGTGATAGATTACTCCTAGTGGTTAGGGATAAGGCCGTTAAGGTTGGCGGTTTTGTTGGCAACGGTTAACTTTGCAGTAATGTGACTGGGTTTTATGGGATCGCTGGTAGTCCTAACCCCCAAACCAAAACCCGTTACACTTTAAATAAAACATTTAACCATTATGTGTTAAGAAACACGGTAGTGTAGTTGGTAGCGCGCGATCTTGTCTTGCCGAAGGTCATGGGTTTGATTCCATGGGACCCCCAACAAATTTTACCATACCATTACAAGGCCACGTGGCGGCCTCCGGGCTTGCCACGTGTTAGCACCTGATTGGTTAGCCAAAATGAATATTCCAGGGAATATTCCAAGGAATATCCCTTGGAATATATATTTTTTTAATATTTCCCAAAAGTCAATTTTTTCTTGGAAATCGCAATTTACTGGACTTTTTCAAATTGCGATAACTCTTTCATACGATGTCAGTTTTTTGAACCGTTCATGGTACAGAAATTAGGAAGACAAGATCTATTCATTCATTCATGTTCGACACTCTTTCGAACACTTTGATATTTGAGCTAACATTTAAGTCCTGGATCAATATCTGATCACTCCTCCCCATTGGGAATCTCTTGGACCCCAAAAGGCTGATATACTAATCTGAACAGTAGATGAGAATATGGCCCCTCTTATTTCAGCCTCCATACACTTGCCTGCATGGCTAGTGCCTTTGAACCAAAACTTGAAGGTAGATGACACTTCCCTTCCTAGATGCACTTGTCCTCCGGTTAAGAACTGTCTTCCTTGATCATTGATCCAAGGTGGCTCAACAAACATGATGTAATCTCATGTTTTCAACAGAAAATTTTCCTACAGCAACAAATCTACTTCAGCAGACGATGTCAAAAGAAGAAAATAACTCGATGACATAAATTCTTGCTCCATCAAAAGAACAAATTTCACATTATGTGAATCATCACCATGTCTTTACATCTTGTGTACAAATGTTTGACTAAATCCCAAGTCGACAAAAACATTCCCTTTCAACAATTGACCCTTCAAGTCAAGCATGTACAAAAATAATTTTAATGATTCTTTTACAAAGATAAAGCACTTCATTAGTATCTCCCTTTGACAATCTTGGAGACTAAATCAACTTTTCCAAGTCGACATGACATTACATGCATGTTTAAACAAAACAATATGATGGTCGATAGCTTTCCATCAAGTCAATTACATAAATGCTCAAATACAAGGAAATCATCAACATCCCTGTGTTCATACATATCATTTTTATGCATGTATTCGACTATTCAACTTTCTCTTAAGCACAATCATAAGTACAAGATCCTCAACCACATGTACATGTTCTTTGAAAGCTGAAATGAATATAATTTTGCTGCAATAAAGTGAGTCTACATACTCAACTTTTCCATCCCGAAACTTGCATTCCATTAACAAAGAAATGCAAATAGATGTGACACATTTCTTTTCACATCAAAAGACATGTAACTTTAATTGGATAAGAACTCTAACCATTTCTTACCAATCCGCATGAAAGGTGCTTCCTTTAAATGCACATCGATGTCAACATGTGAATCATCTTGAAACACATCAATTATGGAAACTTCCTTTCCATTCTTGCCATACTCTTTCTCCACTTTCTTCAAATTTCATGGAAGCACTGTTGGATTCAAAGTCCAACACCTTTCAACAATATGTCCTTGCTTATGGCAATAAGTACAACACATGTTCATCTTCTTGACATCATAATTTTCCTTGTCCAATGGACCTTTGGCTTCTTGCCTTCTTTCCTTCAAAAGTTTCCTGTATGTGGCCATTCTCTTCCAACATCTAGAAACACTATGGTTAACCAAACCACAAAAGGAACATGCAATTTTTTTCCAATGCTCATGTGGAAATTTACCATGCTTAACATAATCAAAAGAAGTGTGACGAAAATCAGATTTATACCTTTCTCTTTCACCTTCATTACCTTCATGAGGAGGTGAATCAAATGAAGAAGTAGCTCCCTTTGGAACACCATCAATCTCTTCAATGCTTTTAGAGCTTTAACAACTTTCTAGTTAAAATGTATGCTTATGTACACCTTCTTCCTGCAAATGATGTTTCAAACAATTGCATTCCCCAAGAATACAATCTTTACAAACTTGAGGTAGGGAACCTAAAATGAAACTCCTTCTAGGAATTGTGTCAATTGCCTTCATGACTGTTTAGGAACTTTCTCCATAAGATTGTCCATAGCCAAGACCCAAATACTTAGGCCTTTCTTCAACCATTATTGGCTCAACAATGCCCTGTGCATGTTTGCCCAATCCTTTTCCTTCATTGCCCATTTTGAACATTAACTTGAACCCTATGCCTCTGGTATGTTTTTCAAAAGAACCAACATAAACATTCTTAGAGGAAATTGAAGATAAACTAGAATTGTTTACCTCTTCTTCAAGCTGATACTTGACTAAGGCTTCTTTGGCAAAAAGGAGTTGTGTCTCCAACTCATGCATCCTTTCTAGATCCATATTTGCAATATGAAGTTGTCTCTCCATTTCCTGCAATTTGTTAGAAAGCAACTGCTTCTCTTCCTTCATGGAATTCAACTACTTTTGAAGTTCGGTGCTCATTTCTCTCACCATATCCATCATGATGAACAAATCTCGCTTCAAGTCTTCATCAAAGAATCTTGTGACAGAGGAGGATTTGGAAAACTCGCTTGTAGAAGTTGTCATTATCAAAATGAACAAAATCACTTCAACAAAATTCACAAAGCTTTCAAAGAACTAATGACAAATTTCTGAACTAAATGGCAGTAGAATCAAATTCTTATTCAAGCAGCCTTTTGTAAACAAACCCTCTTGTGCTTTAAGGATTGCCTTGAGGTCCTTGGGGTAAGGAGAATGCCTTCAGACCTTCTTCCTTCTTGTCCTCTCCTGGACTTAGCTTATCAGTAGCTTTCTCTTCACCTTTGCAAACTCAAACAATAGTCAGTTGACAAACAATCAAACGTAGAATTTGACAATTTGAACACCTTTCAAACAATAAATCTTTTGCTCTGTCAATCAAGCATCTTGTTCTGATACCACCTAATCTGAAATGAGGGTTTAACATCTTGTTATACTTACAAGAACCTCCCACTCCAAAGCTTAACAATTATATGATCTAGCTTATGTTGACAATTGTGGAATTAAGTACTTGAAACAGGTGTATGTCTTTGTTTGTTTTTAACAATTTAAGTGCTTTAAGTTGATTTGTTTATGTTGATATTAAAAACACATAACAGCCATATAATGCAACAAATAAACATCAACACATAAAACAAATTTAATCTAGGAGTTCACCCGAATATCGTGGGCTACGTCTCCTTGAGATTTTGTCATCTTGACTTGGCTCTTTGGGATTATGGCAAAGTTTCTTTTACAAGTTCCACACTCAACTCCAAAGGTTACTAAACTGAACCAATGGGATTAGAAAACCATCTACATCATTGTCATGGCTGTCATCATTCTACAAATAGATCTAAGATCCCTTAGACTTGATTCCTTCAATCGGTGCACTGAGCTTCCCTAAGCTTCTTGATGGCACTAACTCCTTCAGAATTCTTCAACTGTCTCTGAAACCTCTTCTACTATCTCTAGCACATATCAGAATTCTTCAACTATCTCTGAAACCTCTTCTACTATCTCTAGCACATATCAGACATCAACAATAGATTGCTCATCTTCTCAAAATAAGCGCTGCCTCCCCAATCTAGGCCTTCCTCCACAGTTGGCATTGAGCTGCCTGAAACTTCCCTGTAACATCTTGGCCTTTAGAAGTCTTCAGATTCTTCTATAAACCCTTGAAATGGATTTAGAAGGCTCATTACAGTAAGGAATTATTGTTGGTTCGCTGAAAACGAATACTGGTAGCTCCTACAACTGCCTCCAACCCCTAGTGGCCCTGAGCTCCAAAATCTCCCTGGATGAAAATCTCCTTGAAGATGGCTTCTTCAGCTTCTCTGGACTATTCCATTGGCTTTAGAAGGCTTCTATTAGCCACCTAGCCTCTTGTTTCACTCTCTTAGGTCGTAAACTACTCTTGGAGCGCCTTTAGGCAATTTCCCTTAGAGATCCTCCTCCAAATCTAGAAGAACTCCTGTTAGGGCTGCCAAATCTGGCAGCAGGCCCGAAAATAGCGGAATCCACCAATTTTACCGCCAACTGCTAACCGTTGGAACTAACCGTAATTGTCGGCATTAGGCGAGCATGTGATAGGTTACTCCTGGTCGTTAGGGATAAGGCCGTTAAGGCTGGTGGTTTTGTTGGAAACAGTTAACTTTGCGGTAATGTGACGGGGTTTTATGGGACCGCTGGTGGGTAAGAACTCTTGTTGCAACTGTATCTCATGTTGGATTCCTCTCTTGGGAGGCAATCCTTTTGGTTCCTGAAACATCTTATCATATTGGCTAACAACATCAACCAATTCAGGTTTCAATCTTGAGTCACAACCTTGAAAAACGTCATTATCAATACCATTCTTGGGTTTGATTATTAGAAGCACAAAATTATTGATAAAATTTACTAGTCTTTTCATCTGCCCCACATTTATGAGTGAAAGATTTAGTTTCTTGCTATGGGCTCTTACAATGTATTCTACTCCATCTTTGAACATTTGGTATTTTTTTTCATGTCTATAGAAGATAGCTTTTCTGTCATAGAGGTACGGGTTGACCAAAACTATACCACATATGTCTAATGGCACAACATCAAGTTCCACTTCATTTACAAAATTTGCAGTAACGGAAATTTTCAGTCTACACTTCCTAGTTACTTGTAATTGTGCATTATCACATACCCATCCTAGTGGATATGGTTTATGATGTGGAATGGTTTCCAAGTTTAAACTTTTGACAATGTTTTTAGATATGAGATTGACTTTGAGAGCCACTAAAAAAAAGAGTATCAATTTTGCTATGTTTTGAGATTACCCTTATGTGAAAAAGTTCTATCCTCTTCTTTTCATTTGGAGTTTCATTGTGTAAATTTGAAGTATTAATGCTAGCAATGGATTCTTTTCCTTTCATACCCATGGCTGTAATTTTAGTTTCATCATCTGAATTGGATCCCAAATCCTGTTGAGTGGTTGCAGTTGTATTTTGTTTTCCCTTGTTGTTGAATTTCATTGGTTTCATTTCGGGATGAAGCTTCCAATAATGAGCTTCATCGTGACCCTCTTTGGAACAATGTTTGCATGTTAATTTATCTCCTTCCTTCTTAATGGATGCATTTTTCTTTCCTTTCCCTCTGAAACCCTTTTCTTTTCCTTTGCCCTTAAATGACTTTTTACTACCCTCTTCTGGAGTATTTTTCCCTCTCACCTCAAGATTAATGGCTTGCACACACACCTCATCTAGATTTTTGGGATTAAACATAACGATAGTATGTCTACAGTAACTATGTAAACACCCTATATACTTCATCAATGTGTCTTGTGATTGCAAATCTACACCTAACATTAGAGACCTTCTTCTAAATTCTTGGGTGTAATCTTGCACATTTTAACCTTTAAGTTGTCTAAAGTTATGCCAATTCATGATGGTTTTTTGCATATATGCTAGAGGGTAAAACTATCTTTTAATTGCAGTAATGAAATCAGACCAAGATATTGAGATCTTACCATGTTTTTTTAATCTCTCCTTTTGTCTTGGATTTCCTCCATGCTAGTGCTGCACCCTCTAGTCTCAAGGAAGCTAGTTGATTATTTATGTCATCATCTTGAAGGTTTTGAATTTTTCAATAGACCTCCAACTGACGAACCCAATTGTCAAGCTTCTCTGCATTCACTTCACCATTATACATGGGCAGTTCAAATTTAACATCAAGTTTTAACAGGGGTTTTTTACCAATTCCTTTTGAGGTATGTTGATGAGTATGAGTAAGGGTTGTATTAGTGGAAGAGGGTGAATACGCCTGTGAAGATGAAGATGAAGATGATGGTGGAGAGGGTGGAGGTTTACCTCCATTTCCATTACCTCCTCCTCCTAAAGAACCTTCTCCTTTTGGAGGCTTGGATCTTTCACCCTGCAGTCTAGTATTCCTCTCTTCATAGAGGACTTTCACCATCTCTGTCATTTCAAAGAAATCCTTCCTAAAAGCCTTCTCATCCTCTGTCATATTTGTAGGCTCTCCTTTATGTGACATGCTCGCTGAAGCTTTAACTGTGATTTGAGGAAGAATTGGTGGCAGAGATTGTGGCAACCTTGCACTCCTTCTCCTTGACCCAACTTCATGACTTTCAACCAGCTTCCCTTCTCCTCTCTTGAGCTTCAACCTTACAAGCATCAAATTCACTTGCAAACAGTTAAATCCTTCTTGCACAAAGAAAACCAAGGGCTTTGATACCAAACTTGATCTAAATGGGAAAATTAGTTTTTGTTGTGCTAAATTCCTCTTCAGAATATGTAAAAGTGCTTAAGGATTCATGAGATTAATTTCAAGTTTTAACATGAATTTTTGAGTGTTTTTATGTAAATTGCATGTACAAATTAGCATAAACAAATAACTGAACAACAACATATAACAAACATGAACATCACCAAAACAATATCACAACAACACATGATGAAGGAGTTCAACCCTCTTGGGCTACATCTCCTTGGTCCAACTTCTAATGGGCTTGCCCTCTCTATTATGCTCAAAAGTGCAAATACATCAGTTTATAATGGTCAGATAGTTATGAACTTGTTCCAATGGCTCAAGAATGCCCAAAAATGCCTGTCTAGCCTCTTTCTGCTCCTGATTTGGTAAAAAACCCATCAAGTTATGATTTTCCCAAGTTTGGTTGTTATTTGCTCTACAAACTCCCCAAATTTCGGTACCTAACCCACGATTTCACTTGGATTTCCGCTAATCAGGCGCCATTTCCGTCAATTTAAGGGCGAATTTATCAGACGCCTTAAATGGCCTATAAGGCCTAAATTCCAAAAATTATGGACATGTGGGGGGCCACGTGCCTAAGGCTAAGGCCAACGACCCGACTTTGCCGACTGGGCCCCCACACCGATCCAATGGTGGTCCCATGGGGTGGTGCATCCAAGGGTTGGCTCCCGTGGCTAGCCCTTTCCCTGGAGTGCGCACGACATCAATGTTAAATACATGTCGTAACCATAGTTTGTTAAGAACTATTCATGTGGCGCGTTGGTAGGAGACTTGGACTTGTGCTTCGAGGTCATGGGTTTGACCTTCGGTGCTGTCGCCTGGAAATTAAAGGAATTTTTGGTGGCCCCGGGGTTGCCACGTGGCGAACTCTGGCTAGGCCACGTGTCAGCCTGTGGTTGGCCACCTTCTAACCAATTAAAAACACCCAAATCTTAACCAATAACATCGTGCCACTTGGCACCACACCATTCGCCAGAGTTGCATAATCACCCTGCCACATAGGCATGCCTAGTCAGTAGTACAAACTGTTGACTGGGTTGTCTGTTTTTTTTTTTTAAATTCACATGTTTAGGAAAATGAACAGAACATGTTTCTAGGAGCATACAGAGTGCGTTTCGTTCCAAATGAGTTGCGCTAGATTTAGGATGACGAGCACTACGTGGTCATTCAAGTTCAACATTGATCCGACAACTTGAATTTTGAACTATTTTTTTTGAGCACCTGATCGGTTCCTCTTTGAAAATTGGTATTTATACTCTCTAGAATTATAGTAATGCTGAAAAGGAGTTACAGACCCTTTATGATTTAAAATCGACATAAATTCCTATGAAACTGCATGATCCTGCCAAGTTAATTGAGGGAATAAATATTGTCGTGAACATTAGGAAATATGTCCATGAGACTAATCATTCTAATGAAATGTTATGTGGAGCCATTTCTTCTGAATATGTTTGTAGAAAAGCTAAATAATTGCCTCCAGGTAGTTATCAACATTTCTAGTTTACAAAAACATAAGAAGGGCTCCATTGCAACTAAATCTATTGCAATTTCTAGAATAAGGAATGTCACTAAACACTAGATGTTCTTCAAAATAGGAAGCCACTTCACAAACAACTATTTATGTACAACTGACTCCTATTGAGTCCCATGAACAAACAACCTCATAAAATCTAGAGATTGGAAACATTGTTAAGGATTGGAAATAGTTTGAAAAAATTAGTTCAAATCATGTTAAACAAGTAAAAGAGAAAACCATGCCTGAAATAAGTGCTAAGGCTACAATTCGATAACAATCAACTTCTTTTTCTCCTAATACTCCTAAAACTTCTCTTGTAGAACCTAAGGTTATTGCTAAAACAACTATTAGTGTTCGACCTAGTGAAAAAGCAATTCCAGTGTCTCCTAATCCTATTATTCAGTTTGATATAGAAGAAATACCACATATCAAAGTATTTTATATCCCAAAGCACAAGGACATTCTCAAAAAGAGTAGAAATAAGAGGAAAGTAGTTGAAACATAGGTCTTGTCAACAATCAATGCCTTATTAGAAACTTCCTTGGAGGTAATTTTGGAAGGTTCATCAATGACACCTGACAAAGAATATGAAGAATTGGCCCAATATGCAATATCTTATGTTTTTTCTAGCACAAATAAAGCAACAAAAGTCAAACAATGCATCAAACATAAAAATGAGAAGATCCACCAGCTGGAGCAAGATTGTGTACATATTAAAGCCTATGTGCATATTGGGATTGCTTCGATTAAAAGTAAGCTTGAACCCAAGACCAAACAAAAGGATGAATTGCAAGAAAAGGTAAAGTTGGCTGAGGCAAATTTGATAGACCTTACGAAGTTTAAGCATGAATCTATTAGAATCAAGTAGCAACTTCAACATGAGCAAGGATTGTTTTTTCATAATTTGAACATAATACAAGTTTGAGAAAATCTCATTCTTTCATTTCTTAAAAATATTATTGAGATGGAAGCATGCTATGATGAAACACAACAAAAGTTGACTCAACTCCTTTTATGGCAAGATGATAAAAAAATACATCTTCCCATATTGCCATGGGTTATAGAGTTTCGGAGAGACACAATTCTCTATGATTGGAAGGCCAATATTGACTTAGCCAAGGAAATAGTCACAAAAACACAGAGGTTTTGTGATCCTCTACTTGAATCTATTTCACAGTCTCTCAAGGAGACAAAATTATTATGGGTAAGCTCAAAAGAAATTCTTCCCCGTGTCAAGGCCTTAAAGACACAAGTACACGGGAGAAGGTATAAACTCTCAATAAAATTGAATAGTTAAATTTGGTAAATTTTGGAGCAAATTAGGAATTCATGATTAAACCACTTGGTTATCTACAGGTTACTATGTAGTAAAAAATCTAGTCAATCAAATGCTCCTAGTACTAGAAGCTTAGGTATACAATTGTCGAATTAACAAGACCCAATTCATTTCCTGAGTTGGAAGAACTTCTAGAAATTCATAAAAAGTGGCAATCAACCATGAGCTCTCTCACAACAGATGTCCCTAAAGGACAAAAACTCACATTAATTTTAGCATTTTTGTAACTATTTTAGTTGAGAAAATTGAGATAAAATAACTCTCCTCTATTGATTGTAATATATTTAAACAACACTTGGGTCCAAAACAAGGGGTTTTGAATTTTTTTCTAAGAAAAGGTCAAGTTGCAATTTTGTACTAGTTTATTTACTAATACAAGTTGAACCATTTTTTATTCCATGTCTCAACGAAGCATAGCAGAATTGGTAATGTTATTGGTTTTGTCTTGCTTAAATTGTTTATTTGGAATCATTTAAATATATTCATGTTTATAATTAAAAGATTTAATTATTCACTATTGTCTTATTGTATCATTTGTAAGCATGACAATATATTTATCCATATGTGAATGTTGTTTAAATGTTTAATTCAATTAACTATTTAATCAAATTAAACATTTCCTTTTGATGAACGAGATAACTTGAGATCTAAATTTCTAGTTGTTGAAGTTATTCTCCACTTTCACATAAGCATTGATACTTGGGTTGCATATAGATCATAAGATACAGATAGATTAGAATATCTTTTACTTATTGTAAGAACTTAGTAACTTATCTCCACCATTCTTATTTTCATTTTGGACATTTTATCCCAAAGTCTCCATTCGTTGGAGAAATCTTTATAAGGGAAACTAGGCCAAATTTAAAACTAGTTGGAACCACCCGCCCAAACAGAAAAGAGTCTAATTTGGGGCTTTGACTGGGTTGTTTCCTAAATGTTGATGAAGTCATTATGGCCATCAATAGAAACCTTAATAGGCATTGCATTGCATTCAACACATTCATTTTGTCTATTTTCTTGGTTTCACTCATTACTTTTCTGTTAGAGTCTAAGCATTAGATTCATATTTCCCAAGTGATAAAGCCTTGCTTTACTTAGCTCTTCTTCTTTCTAGTTTAATATTTCAAAGTGTGTAGCTATAGAAGAAGGGGCTAGTCTGATTAATTTTGGTTTTTCTCTATGATTAACTTGACACTCAAAGGTGTTTTGCATCCAGGCTATCATTTCCAAAATTTTCATTAATCTCAATATATGTCTTGGGTACTGATTCCCTTTAGCCATGAATTGTTACTAAAGAACAATAGGTAATCTATCGATCTAGTCTCAAGATAGAAGTGGCAATGGGGAAAACAATAGAACATGAAACAAGTCTCCTTGTCATGTTTCTAGTAACACAAACTTCAGATTTATGCACATTAGTGATGTGGGTGAATTCTCATAGTTACAGGTATCATGAAAATTAAGTGAGTTTATGTTCTATTCTTGATGATCCAATTATTACTTCCATGCTATTTTTTTTTGTTGGGTGGGTTTGTGCGTTGTTTCTATCATTTTAGGGCATATCAAAATTATTTATAAAGCTTAGGTTTGTATAACTTTTCCACCAGTTGGGCAACCTAAAACTTGATTCTTATGCTCAAATAGTTAAAAGCCAATTTTATTATGGTCAATAGAGTTTTTGGTTATCCAGATTTATATAAGTACAATATTTTTCATTAAATATGGTTAACCAGGCAAAAATAATGCAATCAAATGTAGTTTAATTACTAAAGGCTTCACCAAAATGTTTGCTACTCAAAATACATTTTCTTGAGTCATGTTTGTTAGTGTGGGCGACACTATTACATATTTATTCACATGACAACATCCATATGTTGTTTATGCAAAACTTTTAGTGTCTAGTCTTATGGTTGCCATAATAGTTAAACAATCTAATTCTCTTTTTGAGAGATGAGAATTGAGATTATTTTGAAAAAAAATCGAAGCTAGAGAGAAAATTAGTTCATGCTTTTTGTAGTGATTACTCTTATGTCAAATAACCTGTGATAACTGAAGTACCACCAATGGTCATTTGTTAACACTTGACCCGAAATCTATATTGAGTATGTTTAGGAGATTAAAGAGAGCTTTAAGGAGATTCAAATCCCCATTTTGCATAGACTCAGTCTTCAAATTGCTAGATTTGAAAGTGTGGAATTTTACCATATTACAAAAATTCTCAACTAAATGGCAGAGTGTTTAGCAAATAAAGGTGTCACCTTAGAACAGGGAATGTTGATCTTGGATGACGAAAATCCATCTCATAAACCGATACCATGACAAGAACTATATTATCTCATAATTTGGAGATTGCAGTCAGAATTAAAATCCAAACTAAGAGATGGGACATATGTTGTCCCACTTTTAGATTATTTCAAAAGGTTTTGTTTTATTCCCTTTTGTCCTAACAACTTTTTCCACATGCAAAGGCTTGGATCCGTACAATCAAATGGAAAGCTCACATCTCCCAAGATTTGTTAGTGGACAAATGTTTGTTGGGTTAATCCGTTAATAAATCACAATGACAACTAAAGCTTAGAAACTCTACATTTGTTCTTCAGGATACACGCTTGTGTTCCTAGACATTTATGGAGCATATCACAAATTGCAATATGAGCATTATGGTTCTGGATTTTTATGTTCGATGATGTCATGAGCATTGATAGCACAAAGAGAAACTTTGATTTGGAGAAGAATGAATTAAGTAGCTATAAAAAGAGGAAGCAAGATCCTGCCACCACAGGAGTGCCCTTCTGGTTCACATATTCTTTGGGAGAATTGAAGGTTTGTGACTTGATTACTCAAATGGAAAACTAGAATAGGTATAAAAATGAGGAAAGTAATCTCTACTTAGCTCAATTGTCAACATCTATGGAATTTATCATAAGCATGGTTTCCAATCAAGGAGAAATCATCCTATTTGAGTTGCGAGCCTAGTTTGATATGCTTAACTAGAAGCTTGATTTGGTAGAGGCTAAATTGGAAAGGTTACAAGGGGCTCACTATCTGCTAAATTTTAATATGGACAATTTGCATCCTTTGTCTGAATTAGAAGCATCCAGGGAGCATAATGAAGATGTCAAAGATTTTGAGGTGCAAAAGGAGGTGACTTCAAAATTGCACATGGTGGCGACTAGTGAGGCATCCTCCTTTCCTCAGCATGATTGAAAACTAAGAAATTGAAGACACCCCTTTCCTTGTTTAGTTTCATTTATGCTCTACAAATATGGAGTAGTTCTAGGTGTGTTTTGGAGGTTATATAAGAGTAGCTTGTTAAGAACAATATCATGTCGATAGAGGAATATAAGATTTAGTCTTTTTTGGATCCTTTTGAATGTAGAAGAAGAAGACTGTGTTAAAATTATAAAGGGTTCGGGTCTTCAAGTCAAAGTGCTTTAATATCAAACCCTATAATTGTTTCTTAAAAAAGAAGAAGCTATGGTCATCAAACCATGAATTAAGTGCTGAAATGTTTATATTCGCTGTTGGGCAGAGCTAGTAAGATTTTTGTTTCTACAATAAATTCATGTTTATTATGTCTTAATTGCTTGACTAATATCATATCATTCATATTATTAGTAGTGATTTTTCATTTTTCTTGAATGAGCCAACATTTTGAGGCTTGTTTTCAACCAATTAATATCCAACCTTCAATGGAGACCAAAGTTTTTGATTCTTTTTGTTTTCTTTATTTTGTTTATGGAGGTATTTGCATATTAATGCGAATGCTCTAATTTCAAGAATTATTACTAGTTTTTTGATCCCTTAAATCTACGACTTAGTCATTTAAATATTTTATGATGCATATCATTCTAACTGTGTTTTCAATTGTCTATTGGATCTAGTTGGACTAGTGGGAGCAATGTTTTCCATTTAACCTATGATCAATTCTAACGAGTGACATGTTGACTCTTAAATGAATATATTATTGTATTGGTTCTAAGTTAACTAGTTTTTGTAATCTTGAATTTTTATTTTTTATTTTAGTGCGACAATAATGAAATGATATTTTAACATCCACGAGACTAAAAATAGTCTATGTGACCATCGTTTCCCTGCTTTTCGCCTTTTGCAATTCAATCATTTTCTTATTCAAATTGATGATGAGCTAGCCCAACCTTCCAACAATCCCCTCGTTGAAAAGACAATGCCAAGAAATCGATGCTAACATATTCTCATAACTTTCTCTGATGTTTTTGAACGCATCACATTCCAAAATGAAATGTTTTTCCAATTCCACTGCCTAAGATGTGCAAAATGTATACACTTGTTCTTCCCAAGCTTCTTTAGGCCTTTCCACCGTCCTGTTTCACACCGAAGTTGATGCGAGTTGGTTCTTAATTGAGCAATAAGAACCTCTTCCCTCCACGGAATGCTAGCTCCGTGTGAACTCTTTTTTTGTAGATCACACATAGAGTTGAATTCCTCAATTTAGTACTTCTTCTTTCTACCTCGGTCTTTTCCCCATACCTGTTTACGAAACTTCTCCATAACAAAATTCTTTAGTTCCTTGTTATTTGCGGGACAAGCATTGAGGCAGATATTCCATTTTTGCATCCATGTGTGGTTTTGTCTCATCCATGTTTTTTTTATTTCACTCATGCCTTCATTGAAGATAACATTAGGCCGTCTACCTACTCCCATTTGCTCAATTTTTTTTAGATATCTTATGAGCCGCACCATAGCAATTGCTTCAATGAGAGTTGCTCCTGTTCACTTTAACATTATCTCATAAGGTACCGAACTTTTTATTTTAAACTTGATCATAATCAAATGTTTTTGGATTTTCTCAATTTGTTTCCATTTTGAGACGGGGTGCTGCTAACTCACAATTCACATCCATATAGCATTAGTGGACAAACTAAGAGTCCAAAAAATACTTTAATGGTTTTCCAATCCCATAACTCTGCCTTTCTACCTCTATTTTGAAGAGCATATAATGCTTTCCACCCTCCTAAAATTTTCTTCTTTATGCAATCCTCCCAATTAAGTTTGTTGTTGAAATCAATCCCAAGATATTTGTACTCATTTAATTTGGTGTCCCACTTGATCGTGACTTTAAAATTAAATAATAATAATGATAATTTACTTCTTCAAAAATGTTGTCTGAAAATAAAAAAATAAAAAATATCGATTTTATATATAATTTTAATTTCCTGAAAATATATAGATTTAATATAATTTTAATTTCTTGAAAATATAATATATATTTTTTTTTATTATTTTAATTTTATTTTATTTTTATCGATTTATATATATTTAATTGTTTGAAAATATAAAAATTAAAAAATTTATCGATTTATATATCCGAGAGGCATGTGCCACTTTGTAATATAGTAACCTCTTTTGTCTTTTTTCTTTAAGACGTCACGGCTGACACCTAACCACATATTTTTAAACCTTTGTCCTATCTGAAAGGCACATAATCCCCTCGGAGTTGTCTATAAGTGCCACTTTGTAATATAGTCACCTCTTTTGTCCTTTTCTCTTTAAGACGTCGCGGCTGACACCGAAGCACATATTTTTAAACCTTTGTCCTATCTGAAAGGCACATAATTCTATCGGAGTCGGGATTTTTGGAGTTAAATTTTGATTTTTAGCAGTTAAAACGCACATAATTTTATCCGAGTTGTATATAATGGGATTTTTTGGAGTTAAATTTTGATTTTTAGCAGTTAAAATAGTTTTTTAACTGCATATTTGGATTTAGAACCTTGAAAAACCCCTGGGACCTTTTGATTGTGCAGAAACTAACCATCAAACTTGTAATTCCAATAAATTGCTGCCGGATTTTGACCAGAAAACCTGTAAGAAAAACTTTCAAAAAAATACAAGTGCAATTACATCACTCAAATTTTGCAAAAATAAAAAAATTATCTACGTGGCCTTGATCTCTGAAAAACATGGAGCATGGGTTTGGTGTTCACTGTTCTTTGGTTCCTTTGGGATTAACCCGGTCATTCATACTTTTTTCAGTCAACAGGTGAGATTGCAGGAACAGCGCAGATCGACGTGAAAGTATTTTTCCAAACCCATCTATGTTCTATTTTTCTTTTGTTATTCTGTATTTCATGCTGCCAAACCCTGCTTTTGGGCGTGTGCCAGTTGGGCAATCTTTGTAAACGAGATGATCTCAATTACACAAGGAGCACTGTGAACACAATGTGGTTATCGTCGCGGATATGTAACTCATAATATAACCAATGAATTGAGTGAAGGAATCAAGGGATGAACTGGTTCGGTCGGTTCTGATAACACGATTTTACACCCATTTGGGAGCTTTGAACTTGGGTTACCGCGTTAACACAACCCTGATGAACTCGCTGCTTTGGGAAGGAAAAAAAAAACACTTTTTCTTGAAAATCCTGCTCATTATGAAAACGTTTTCCACAATAATAACACTTGGCTTTGTTGCCTAGGTTGAAGTTATCTTTCTTTGCAAATCTTCTTGCTTGAAGTTGCCTTGTCTTTGTCTTCCTTTCTTATAGTTTTGTTGGGCAAAACGTTAACTTCCTTTGCCTTTATTCGTTGTTGCAAAGGCATAATTAGAAGTTAGAACTGCCCTTTATTCCTTTGCTCCTCCTACAAGAGTAGCCCTCCTAGCCCATCAAATTTCAAGGGACAAGATAACTATGTTCTATCTTTTCCTTTGCTCCTCCTACAAGAGTAGCCTTCCTAGCCCATCAAATTTCAAGGGACAAGATAACTATGTTCTATCTTTTCGTTGATAAAAAAAAGTTGATGTCTTATATTCTTCAGTTCCCTGAGATGATTTGCTTTTAATACTTTATACCATCCTTAATCTATATAATTGGTTTTTTTCAACTAGAAAGCCTCCGTTTCATCAGATGTTATGCAAAGTTTTCCAATGTATCTCAAGCTTTTTGAGAGCTATTTGCATTTTCTTTGTGCATTGTTTTTTTCAAGGAAACTCTTACTGGGAAAGGATGCTTTCCACATTCGTCGATGGCATCCCTAATAAACTCATAGGCTTAGACTAGTACGCCCTATCAAGGAGGACTTGAATTGGGTATTTACTAGCATGGAAACACCTAAATGCGCGAGAACATTGACAATAACAAGATGAACTAACCCTTTGGGCTACTTGTGCATGTAAGATTGCCATACCAATAATCGCAAGAGCTTCCTTATCTCTGTCATCATAAGCTTCTTTTTCATCCACATTATTTGGCCTTAGTCTTTTTCCCATCTACAACGCTCTAAAGTTTTCTCACCACAAAAACATTTCTAACTGTGAGTTTCCATATTACTCAGTTCTTGCCTTCAATCTGGCGCAAGTCTAGTAGTATAGTACCTTAAACAATTCTGAATTCCTACCATATTTTTAACTTGTATTCGTTGATCTTTTCACACTTATTAGATGAGATCAAACCTCTAGGAACATGCATTGATCTCCTTAATGTGAAACCTGGCTATTCTTTGTTCGTTAATGGCTTTCTACAACTTGTTTAAAAGTAGTTCTGAAGATCCCCCAAAATTTAAAGATTCTTTCAAGAGTTTCTTCAATTCTATGGTCCAATTCTTTTCTCAACAGAACTTGCAATATTTAACGTTCAATGAATGACCACAATGTTTCTCTATGCTGTTAACCTAGATTTAGGAGCTGCCACACTACTCCCACTTTTATTACACTCACGGATGGTACTGTTGGTTCTATTCAGGTATTTTATGGTTTATAATGTCATCTATTTTTATTTTTTTGGTAGAAATATTACATAAATAGGAAAAACCAATCTAACCACCCCACCTATATGTGTAGTTGGAATGCAAAGAAACATAAGGGCTATTTTAAAAACAACCCTCATCAGGATTTGTTTCTCTATGCTTTTGGTAGTTTACTTCGTTACTATGTCTTCTCAGATTTGGATGTTCTTTGAGATCTTCTAATTTCCCTTCATTAATGTGAAGTTGGCTTTTGATGTCCGAAGGAAATTTCTGAAAATTACGCCTTAAAAATTCTTCTGGAGTTGAATTCTTCAGAGTGGCCTCTCCTTCAGCAGTATAAAAATGTTGCCTTCTTTTGAGAATCTTTCTTTGATTTCTCTAAACCAGATTTATAAAACTTGTCAAGGGGAATTACCCCTTTTGTGACAATCTCCTTTTCTATTATGCTCTAGTTTTTTAGCTCATTAGTCCTTTTATTTTTCATTTTGATTTTCTGAAAACTTTCTTGATCCACATTCTGAGGATTGAAAGAAGTTTCCGTTTCAATTTCTGTCTAGGGAATCCTTTTGGAGCAATTTGCCCCCTTAATGGCTCAAGTCATTGTAGATCCTGCATTTGGAGGTAATATCAATGTAATCTAGTAGCTGTCTCTGTGAAGAGACATTAAAATCCATTATAACTATGTTTGAAAACCCCTTGTTTAAATATAGTTCAATGCACATTCCAGCAGAGGTGATCAAACTTCCAAACGATTAAATCTGCCTAAAGAATTTGTTTCTTTTCCAGAACCTCCTTCAACTATAGGTGGATTGGCAGATTTAGAAATATCACCCCAAAAGGAGTAAAGGAGATAGGGATAGCAGTTGGGTTAAATTCAGGGAACCAAGGTTTCATGAAGATATAGAGTCTTCCTAAAAGCTAGGATCTTCTCTCTAGAACTTGTTTCATATCTTCAAACTTATCGAAATACACTATGAAAAAATGCCAGCACAAAAACTTTGAAATTTTCAATTTGACGGTTTTTCAATATCTCTAGAAAGAGCACTGAATTTGTAGTATGATAGTTAGAGTGAGGTTCCACACTACCACAAGGAGGAAGGGAAGGGAAGTAGAGTTACCACCCAGTTTTCGGGAAAACCCAAGAAAACTAGGGTGGGGTGTTAGTATTTTCTATTTCTCCTTACCTATTCTCCATTATTCATTAGTCTTTGCCATTTCCTATTTTAAGGGATTTTCTTTTTTAGCAGTTCTATCTTTAGACTAGAGTTGATTGGTTGACCAGTGATTAGTCACCGGTGAGTTGTTTGCATTTAAATAATGAGAGTGCTTGACATGTTGATTGGTTGACTAGTGATTAGTCACCGGTGAGTTGTTTGCATTTAAATAATGAGAATGCTTGGTATGTAGCCGCCACATGGAGTGTACTTGACATGTAAACACATGTATCTACCTATTCCTGGCACATATGTGACTCATTATTTTAAGAGTTACATAGAATAGTGTGTTTGGCATGTGGACTGTGGCCACCACATGGAGAAGTGTGCTTGGTGTATGCTGACATGTGTTCTACCTATTCTTGGTACATGTGGGGTGTGTTATTTGAGGAGTTTACTCATCTTTTTCGGACTTTTCGCATGCACGGACTCCTCTCTTATTTTATAAAAAAAGATAGAGGGTGCATTAGGAAATAAATATTCTTTTGGTGTTAATGAGAAGTTATGTGATTGCTGAGGGCGATTGCTAGCTCTCTGGTTTTGAATTGTAAATTTAGTATTTCTCACTTCTATTCTCCATTACTTGCTGGATTGATCTGAAATTATGATATGCATTGTTGATACTCTTGATCTATACTGTATGCTTTTTGTCTTAAAAAATATGAAGTTTTTGTTTGGAGTTATTTAATTAATATATATATATATAATATATATTATACTGGAATGAAAGCATGGGAACCCCGGAGTACTTCCCCAATTTTATGGATGGTAACTGGGGAAATTGTCGGTCCTGATCATTATATATACTTGGAATGAAAGCATGGGAAACCCCGCAGTACTTCCCCACATTCATGGATGTAAACCAGGTAAATTTTGGTCCGATTACAGGGCCGCCCCAAGGAATCAAAGAGAGTTGGACCCGTGATCAGCAACAACTAGCAATATATTAAAGAACATCAGTTTGGATCTGACCAATTGAAGCTTACCCTTGTAGCTTGTTCTTTAAACATTTTCAGTTTCAGCTGTAGGGTAAAATCTTTGAGTGCAGATTCTATCATGAATTAGAAATTAACATCCGTATCAGCACTGATTGCTGCAATTGTTTTGCCAATGAATGGGCAGGAAGCTACATACGGATAGGGAGTTTAAAATGGCAGATTTCAGTTGGTTTAATGGCCAAAAGCTCTAGGGATTGGGAGCAATCCATGCTTGTAACTCCTCTTCAAGGCATAGGAGTTACTTCCTCATGAATTTGACCTCTTTGCTGTTCCTATATATTTGTGCTTCTCATCCTCACTTGTTACACTTGGGCTTGTGAAAGGAGAATTCGAACTTTAGAAAGAGAGAGTTGGAGAGTCTAGAGGAAGATTGTGTGTGTGAGAGAGAGAGAGTCTTGAAGAGCAATAGCAGATCTTGGAGAGCCAAAGTCATTCAACGTCTGCATCAAAACCTGCTATCAGAGATCTTCAGATTTGGGTGAACTTCTTCATTCTCTCATTGTACTTTGTATCTCCGCTAAACAATTGATTTCTAATAGAAGAAGAATCTGGTTGGGTTTTCCCCTTGTGGGTTTTGCCCTAGTTATTGATTTAACTTCTCTGTGTCTCATATAATTCTTAGCTGTCTTCCATTGTGCATATGGTTTATGTTCTATCTACAATTACCTAACTTATTTTGTAGCATAAAGAAGTTTGAGATTTAAGTGATTGTAACAAAATAGATCAAAATTTTAACATGTTATCATAGCTTTGGTGAAGACAAGCTCCATTTCCAACTCTCTTTCCGCTGGAATATCTCTTGCTGTCAACTCTGTTTTCAACTTTCTTTTTGTTGGAATATATCTTGCTGTCCACTCCATTTGCAGCGCTCTTTTTGTTGGAATATATCTTGTTGTCTGCTCCATTTGCAACTCTCTTTTTGCTGAAATATCTCTCGCTGTTCCATCTACTTGTTGCTCATTTTCTACTGAAATTTCTCCTCTTTTTCTGTTGAAATATCTCATTTACAACTGAAATATTGCTTGCTGTCCCTTTTTATTTGCAGCGGCAATTTTGAGTAGATCAAGATGTCTTCCTCTTACTTTAAGAATGAAGAGAAGTTGGTTGATGCTTCAAACTTCTTCCCTTGGAAGGCCAAATTGGATATTACCATTGAGGAACATGATGATCTAGAGTATGTAGCAGAACCAATTGAAAATTCCAATGTTGCTATCAAAGCCAGATGCAAGAAAGGAAAAGTCAAGGCTAAAAAGATTATCCTTGACTCTCTTGGAGACCACCTCATCACTTATGTCTCCAATCTGAAGAAAGACAAAGAAATGTATGACAAGTTGATTGGAATGTATCAAATGAACAACTTGAGTCAAATTCTTGCTCTGAAGAATCAGCTCAAGGATGTTAAGATAAACAAAGGAGAATCCATTCAAGCATACTTCATGAGGATATTAAAAATCAAAGATCAGTTGTCAATTTCTGGTGAAGTTGTTTCCAATGAAGAACTGGTACTGATTATGCTTGGAGGTCTTCCTTCTTGGTAAACTTTTAGTACTACCATCAGTAATAATGGTAAGTTTCTTACATTTAATGAGCTCCTGGGAAAGTGCAATCAAGAAGAAGCGAAAATGATTTCCGGAGGGAGAATTGCATGAGGAGGGAGAACCTACTGCTTTTGCTGTTCAAGGAAAGAAGAGGAATGCATTATTTGAGAAAGTATGCTCCCAACAACTCCTCTCAATGGAGCGAAGACTTATCAAAAGGCCAATGCTACAATTGTCGCAAGCATGGCCACTATGCTCGTGACTATTCAGAAAACAAAAGAGCATCAAAAGATAACTTCAACAATCATCCCAACAAATTTGATTACAGAAGAGGAAGTGAAGCTCCTTCTGCTCATAGGGGAAACTATTGTTCGTCAAGGAACCAAAGGTATGATAATAATGTAGGTGAGGCTCAATCATAGTACTTTCTTGTTTCTGTTCTTTCTAGTTCATCTCCTGCAAATTCTTGTGATCGCTAGTTGGTTGATAGTGGTGCTTCAAGGAACTTTACTGGTTACAAAGAAGTACTCTCTAATCTGGTTGAGAGGGAAACAAATTTGAAGATCATTCTTGGAGATAACTCTACATATCCCATAAAGGGATTGGCTATGTTTCTTTCCATCTGGATCAAGGTAAAAGTTTGATTCTTTAAGAAGTTTTATATGTACTTGGTTTAAAGAAGAATCTTATATCCATATTAGCTTTAGAAGATAAAGGAATGAAAGTTGCTTTGATAAATGTTGAAGTTCTCACTTGGCCATCGAGATCCAACATGAGAGATGCCCTCACTCTGTGATCTAGATGTGAAGGTCTATACAAAATCAATGGAAGACCTATTCATGCACTAATCCATGACATCAATCATCAAAGTGAACTTTGGCACCAAAGGTTCGTTCACTTACACTACAAAGCATTACCTCATGTGAGAAAGATGGTTTTTGGAATGTTGGAAATTAGATCTGATCATGATGGTGTTTGCCAAGGATGCGCAAGCGGAAAGCAAGTGAAGGGAACATTCCCTTCAAGAAAAAGTAGAACTAGTCAGGTATTGCATCTTGTACATTCTGATTTATGTGGACCAATTCCTATAACTTCTCTTGGTGGTTACTTGTATTATATTACCTTTGTGGATGAATTTTTTTGCAAAACATGGATTTATTTTCTGAAAAATAAAAGTCAAGCATTTAACATGTTTAAAGATTACAAAGCTCTAGTAAAAAACAAATTGCAAAGCAAACCAAAATTTTCAGATCTAACAATGGAGGAGAGTTCACTTTCAGTGATTTCATTGAATTTTGCAAAGAAGCTAGAATCAGAAAAGTGACCACTTTACCATATAACCTAGAACAAAATGGCGTGGCTGAGAGAAATAATAGAACTATCATGGAAGCAGTCAAAGCTATGTTGCATGATTAGAAATTGCCAAAGTTTCTATGGGGGAGAAGCTACGAACACAACTATTTATGTCCAAAATAGATCTCCTCACCGTGCCCTAAACGTCAAGACTCTTGAAAAAATCTTCACTGGCGAGAAGCTCGAAGTTGGGCACCTTAGGATCTTTGGTTGTCTTGTTTATTTCCATGTCCCAAAAGAGAAAGGGAACAAGTTGGAAGCTTCAGGTAAGATGTTACGTCCCTATACTACTAGTGTAACCCCTTATTGTTATTAGTACAACCCTCTTATTATATTGTTGTGCTCATATAGTCCCCATATTGTTATTATTGTGCCCCATAGAAGCCCACTATTGTTATTATTGTGCCCTTACATTATTATTGTTGTGTCGGCTTTGATTATATTATGACCCCTCAGACTCCTATATATAGAAATGAGGTCTTGTCATTTGTATCATCTAAGAATTGCTCACTTGTGTAATGTAAAGGAGGTTGCCCCCTCTAAGAGGCTTATTTCTAAGGCATTGATCTATCTTTTTTATCTTTTTGTGAGATGGTTTCATAACATTTGGTATTAGAGCTTTGGATTCTAGGGATTCGTTGCTCCAAACAGGTCATCGTGGCATTTTTGCTATAAATTTTTTGCTACAAAGTTTCAGAAGCTAAAAAAAAAACCCATTTGAGACGGAATCGGTCTGAACATTGGGTCCGAATTTCAGATCTTGTCTCGCTAGATGTTTAAATATATGATCTGAGGAAGTTAGGGTTTTTGCAGACTCCCGAATTACATCTTAAACAGGTGACCTTGGGAAAATCGTCATAACTTTCTCTCTGAGCATCGGACTGAAATTTCGTAAGAAGTTACAGAAAGAGAACGGATTATAGTTTTCTGTGTATATTTTTCAGATCCGAAGGTCAAAACAGTGACACGTGGCACTTCATACAAGTTTGCTCTTCTGAAAAGGTATATAATCAGGTCATCTTGGGAGATTGTGCATAGCTCTTT
>APFE030308286.1:0-12554 GCA_000404065.3 Pinus taeda | reverse complement strand
AGCAAGGGATGAATGGAAGAAGGACGAAGAAGTGTGGCCACTCATTCAAAAGTTGCAGAAGATCCTAGTTCAAACAATATTGCCAGAACTTGACGAGGAAGGAAAAATCATATTGGAACCTGGAGCAGTCATAAAAACAAGAACCTGATAGCTATGAAATCGATCAATTTCAAAGTATCTCATTAAGCGGAAGAACTTACCTGCTGAAGATTCCACATGGGAGGACAAGAATTTTATACAGAAGCATCAAGGACTACTCAAGCGTTGAGGACAATACTTTTTGAAGGAGAGGGGCATGTTAGGTCCCTATACTACTAGTGTAACCCCTTATTGTTATTAGTACAACCCCCTTAGTATATTGTTGTGCCCATATAGTCCCCATATTGTTATTATTGTGCCCCATAGAAGTGCACTATTGTTATTCTTGTGCCCTTACATTATTATTGTTATGTAGACTTTGATTGTATTATGACCCCTCAGACTCCTATATATAGAAAGGAGGTCTTGTCATTTGTATCATCTAAGAATTGTTCATTTGTGTAATGTAGAGGAGGTTGCTCCCTTGAAGAGGCTTATTTTTAAGGCGTTGATCTATCTTTTCTATCTTTTTGTGAGCTGGTTTCATAACAATGGAGGAGAGTTCACTTTCAGTGATTTCATTGAATTTTGCAAAGAAGTTGGAATCAGAAAAGTGACCACTGTACCATATAACCTAGAACAAAATGGTGTGGCTGAGAGAAATAATAGAAATATCATGGAAGCAGTCAAAGCTATGTTGCATGATTAGAAATTGCTAAAGTTTCTATGGGGGAGAAGCTATGAACACAACTGTTTATGTCCAAAATAGATCTCCTCACCGTGCTCTAAACAACAAGACTCTTGAAGAAATCTTCACTGGCGAGAAGCCAGAAGTTGGGCACCTGAGGATCTTTGGCTGTCTTGTTTATTTTCATGTCCCAAAAGAGAAAGGGAACAAGTTGGAAGCTTAAGGTAAGAAAGCTACGTTTGTTGGTTATTGTGAGAATTCTAAAGCTTACAGAATATACGCACCTGGTCAAAGAAATATAGAATTTAGCAGGGATGTAACATTTGATGAAGATACAACTCTTGGAAAAGCAAGAGACACTCCTCTTCCTCCTGCTAATGTTGATAGTCAAGATGATGTATTTGAAATACAAGAAGATCCCGAAGCTAAAACTAATCTTGCTAATGAACCCTTGGATCCCATGGATTCTTTGGATCCTCCTCCATGTGATCCTCCTTCTAAAAGGAGACCTTTATGGCTTCGTGACACTCTTTAAGATGCTGATAAACATGTTGCCCCCAGAGGAGCTTTCGGAGAAAGCAAGAGACCTTGCCGGTTCCAAGGATATGTTGTAGCCATGAGCAAGATTATTCAAGCTGAACCATGCACTTTTGAAGAAGCTGTAAAGGCCCAAGTGTGGAAAGATGTAATGGCTGAAGAATATGAATCCATCATTCATAATGATGTATGGGAAGTGGTCCAAGAGCCCAATGTAAATTTGTTGTATTTTCTAAATGGTTGCATAAATTAAACATGGTGCTGATGGCAGTATTGATTAATATAAAGCTAGATTTGTGGCTAGAGGTTTCTCTCAAAAAAAAGGGAATACATTGACAAAATTTTTTGCACCTGTTTCCTGTTACACCACCATCCGATCTATTGTAGCTCTAGCTGCTAGCCAAGGATGGTCTCTTCACCATATGGATGTGAAGACTGCTTTTTTGTATGGCTTCCTTAAAGAATAAGTATTTGTGGAGCAACAACCATAAGGCTTTGAAGTACATGATCCAAAAACTCATGTGTGTAGGCTGAAGAAAGCCCGCTATGGTTTGAAGCAAGCTCCAAGAGCTTGGTAGGCTCGCTTAATGACTTCTTGATGAAGCTTCATTTTACCAGAAGCAATGTAGGTCCAAATCTTTACTTTAAGATAGTCCAAGGTATGCCTTTGATTTTGGTATTGCATGTTGATGATTTATTTCTGACTGGTAGTGAACCTCTCATTCTCTAGTGTAAGAGGGAGTTAGCTTCTGAATTTGAAATGTAAGATCTTGGTTCGATGCACTAATTTTTGGGCTTGGAGGTATGACAAAAATTTGGTGATATTTTCCTTTCTTAAGGAAAATATGTTGTCAAATTGTTAGAAAGGTTTGTCATGATTGAGTGTAAGTCCTTGAATACTCCAATGGAAATGAATTTCAAGAAGCTTTGTGGTAAAGTTGCAGGACCTGATTTGGCTAATCCTTTTGAGTACTATTAACTGATTGGGGCACTGATGTTCTTAGTGAAGGCTAGACCAGATATATGCTTTATAGTCAATATTCTGAGTCAATACATGATTAAGCCTTCTCATGCACACTGGGTTGCTGCAAAACATGTGTTGAGGTACTTGCATGGGACAATCAATCTTGGATTGAGATATACAGCTGAAGATGTAAGGCTACATGGATACTCTGATGCTGATTAGGCTGGTAACTCTACTGACAGAAAGAGCACATCAGGGTGCTACTTCAACTTAGGATTTGCCATGATATCTTGGATGAGTAGAAAGCAAAAGTCTGTTGCCCTTAGCACAAATGAAGCAGAATACATTGTTGCTAGCATGGCTAGCTGTGAGGCAATATGGCTAAGGAAGCTCTTTGGAGAATTGTTTGAGCAAGTACTGGATACTACAATTATTTACAGTGACAATAAGAGTGGGATTTGACTTGCTGAAAATTCGTGTTCCATGACAAGTCCAAACACATCGAGATCAAATATCACTATGTCCGGGATATGGTGCAAAGAGGAGCAGTAAGACTTCATCATATAACGTCTAATGACTAGATAACATTCTTACCAAGCCTTTGCCGAAAGGAAAGTTCTTGGTTTTCAGAGAGCAACTTGGACTGACAAATGTGACCCTTCCTAGAGAGGGTGGTCATGGATGATAAGCCTTGGATGTGCGAGATCCTTGTCAATGTGTTGACAAGTGGATCCCCCCAAGTTGTGATGAGCCTTGGATGAGCGAGATCCTTGTCATGTGTTGACAAGTGGACCCCCCAAGCAATGATGAGCCTTGGATGAGCGAGATCCTTGTCATGTGTTGACAAATAGATCCCCCCCAACAATGATAAGCCTTGGATGTGTGAGATCCTTGTCATGTGTTCACAAGTGGATCACCCCAAGTTGTGATGAGCCTTGGATGTGCGAGATCCTTGTCATGTGTTGACAAGTGGATCCCCCCCAAGTTGTGATGAGCCTTGGATGTGCGTGATCCTTGTCAAGTAGATCCCCCCCAGTAGTGATGAGCCTTGGATGTGCGAGATCCTTGTCATGTTTTGACAAGTGGATCCCCCCAAGTGTGTATAGGGTGATGGATGTATCTCCCCTATGATGATTCTTCTTCATTAGATTGTAACACCATTGTTCCAAAGCAGAGATAGCAAAGATCCTTGTATCAGAAAGAAATTCCTCCCTAGCTGAGAGGGAGTGTTGAAAATTGGCAGCTATTGGATGGATTTCCTTGAATAAAATTTCATTTCTGACCTATCTAAAGTGACTTTCTAAAATTAGAAAGTCATGTCTATCTTTGCAATCATGACTTTCCAAAAATAGTAAATCACCTTCCATCAATTCATAATCATATATATATGATGGAAAATCACTTAACTTGTCCTTAGTAAATCTCAATTGTTTAATTTTTAACTTAATCATCAATGTTATTATTATTATTACTATTATCCTCTTTATGATATTATAATTTATTATTAAAAAGAAATTCAAGTCTCTCAATCACGAGACTCAATCATGTCATATGTAACTCCCCTTAATTAATACATATGCTACTCTCTCTCCCATAATGGATTCATTCCTCTCTCTCTTTAATGCTCTGATGCACCTTTTACACTCTCTTACACACTTTAATGACCCGTCATAAAAAGATTCCTCTTACACCTCTTTAATGCATAAGTTACACTTCTCTCTTAAATGCATAAGTTACACTCCTCTCCTTTATGGCACAAGTTACACTCCTATTTTGGCATTTGTAACTCCTCAAGGTATAGGAGTTACTTCCTCATGAATCCGACCTCCTTGCTCTTCTTATATATTTGTGCCTCTCATCCTCACTTAATACACTTGTGCTTGTGAAAGGAGAATTCGAACTTGAAAAAGAGAGAGTTGGAGAGTCTAGAGGAAGATTGTGTGTGAGAGAGAGAGAGTCTTGAAGAGCAATGGCACATCTTGGAGAGCCAAAGGGATTCAGTGTTTGCATCAACTGCTGCTATTAGAGATCTTTTTTAGATTTGGGTGAACTTCTTCATTCTCTCATTGTACTTTATATCTCTATTGAACAATTGTTTTTTAATAGAAGAAGAATCTGGTTGGGTTTTCCCCTTGTGGGTTTTGCCTTGGTCATTGATCTAACTTCTCTGTGTCTTGTAGAATTCTTCGCTGTCTTCCATTGTGCATATGGTTTATATGGTTTATGTTCTATTTGCAATTACTTAACTTATCTTGCAGCATAAATAATTTCTGGATTTAAGTGATTTTAACAACATAGAACATCATAATTTCAACAAGTTTTAACCACGAAATGCATTTGTGTACTGATCTTTGATCTGTTTGTGTGAGTAATTGCCTTAATATGTTTGATCTATGTGGATATGCCTTATTTATCAAACAAGAAATGGAAGCTAGAATCTAAATATAAGAAGTACCATCTGGTCTAGGGCATAAGTAGCTGCTCTTCAAAAAGATCCTAGCATGTCCCTCACCATGCTCAAAATATTTTGACCCTAGAAGTGTTGAGGTAACCTTGGTAGTCGAATTCAAGTAAGGAGCTTGTCCTTTACAACCCTTGGTGAGTCAAAATAATCATTTCAGGTCTATAGAACAAGTCTGGCAGACCCAAATTCCTTCTCCACCTAATTTTCAAACAAATAAGTAAAAAGCTCCACTCTAATGGAGTAAGCTATACCTTTACACTAGCAACTGAGGCCCATGAAGAATTGACCCAATCCACCATTTTTGAAATGTGTGGCTTTGGACCATTGGAGTACCCAGTCAATGCTTTCTTTCCCAACTCCTTCATGCCTTCTCCCAATCAATCACCTAGAGCAAGAAGTCTTGCTGATCTAGAGGACTAAACTCACCTCTTTCAGCTTCTGAAAACCCTATCACCTCTCTTGAGACCTCCTCATTTGTCCTCCACTTCCATCACTCTTGTTTAGAATGAATACATGCATACATTTTTTTTTTTCTTTTTTAAAATTTCTTTTCTGTGTTGTTTTGTCTATTTTTTTTCATATTTTCTGTTCATTCCTAAATGAATTCCCTTGAAGTTGAATCCCCAAAAATTCACCAAGGATCTTGAAGTCTCATCCAACTTTTAGCGCGAGAATTTCATGAACAAGGTCAACAGCAACAAGGCTTCTGGGCCACGTTAATGTAACACGCACATGATATAATGAACCAACAAGATCAACGACCACAAGAGTTCCAAGACACATTAATACAGGATATGGAAACTATGTTCTAAAAATTAATGCGACAACAACAACAATTTGTATCATAACACGTCCAATGAATGTCTCAGCAACAACATGCATATTGTCAAATAGCTTTGGCTTAGCAATAACTTCCACCACAATGCCTTCACTACGATTACAATTACAGCCTCAAATACAACAACAGCCACCTCGAAATTACACAACCCACAGTACCAACTTAGAGCTTCCCTACTTCAGTGCAACCTTTTCCACCTCACCTTCGTTGGGTCAAGGATTTAGTCAACTCTTTTCTGCTGGGTACATTGGCTAACAAGTAGGTCAATTTGCAGCATACAAAATAAACTCATTCTACAGTTACATAGTCCACTGGACAAGTTCTGCCTCAAACAATGATCAAGGAAGCTATTTGTTCCACACAAGTACTTACCTTTTTGGATATACAACAAAGTACTTAGGTTTCATTCTTCAGCAGGAAGGACATCCAATCGTTTCCCATTTCTAACATCATAAATAGGACAAAGAGTTCCACCTCTTGTTCATGCACTCCATTCTCTGAAGTTGGAATGTTTTATGACCCCATTAACAAAAAAGGCATTGCTGCACAGTGTGCACACCAATACTTGAACTACACAAAACCAAAATACTGTTGGAGAGGGCATACCCTTTCAACAATAAAGATTAGGATGGTTTCCCCTAAATAGGGAGGAAATGATGAGACAGTCACTTTTAAAATTGAGATGATTTTCCTCTAAATAGGAAGAAAATGATGAGTCAGTCACTTTTAAAATTGGGATGATTTCCTCTAAATTGGAAGGAAATGATGAGACAGTCACTTTTAGGTTGTTTAACCTAAGTTTGTCTTATAATTATTTTGTTATCATTAAGCAATTTGTGAACATGTCCCTTGTGTATTTTTAGTACCCTCGTGAGGAATTTATATTAGGAAACTAAGTTTATTTAGGGAGATGGAGGTGAGCTTCATCTTCAAGATTATTTTTACCCTTAATGATAACTTTTATCCTCAGTGTCCAATTATGGCACAACATGGTACTGTAAATATGTACTCTTGTAAGATACAAAGAGAGTGTACAGTGCATGTACCATCCAAAATAGTTGCTCTCTTGTTCTTCTCTTATATTTATCCTTGCTTTTGCTGTTCACTCACATCACATCTTCCGTTCATTAGGGGTTGCCTATCATATATGTGTGATTGCATATAATTGCATGCATCTGCCACAAAATTTGGATATTTGGATCAACGTAGACTATTTAAAAGAAAGATGCTCAAGAGTTCTCTAGATCCATCAGTTAAAATTTTAGTTTTCTACGGTACATAACTATTTGCTAGACTTATAAGTAGAACTAGAACTAGTTATTGAATCAAAAGATGAGAACTAATTTCATGCTTCAGGAACATTCAGAACCAAGTTAGATATGTCAGAACAAAGTTAGATATGAGTTACGTGTACATTTTTAGTGCTGCATGGTGATCCGTTTGATATGACATTGTAGATGCCCTGTATGCATGGATTTGAGTTTTCTAAGTTTCCATCAGCACTAAAATTGTTTACTAACATAATATTTGTATGTATGAATCCTATTATTTCCATCTATTCCTCTTCCTGCTGGATTTTGGGATTTTCTATTAAAAAGTTATAGTAATCATGCATGGGATTCTTTTTTAAATTGTGAGCTCTTATATTATTTTGTTCATGGAGTAATAAGCGGTCTTTCCTTGACCTTGTTTTGTTTGAGTGTAGATGGAAGCAGCAGAGTTTGCCACAGAATTGGAAAGTTCCAAACAGCAGACAAATTATGCTGCAGATATTTCATCAATACAAGAAGCTAGAGATCGTATTGGACCATATATAGATAAAACACCAGTTCTTTCTTCATCATCTTTGAACATTATTGCTGGAAGGACTCTTTTCTTCAAGTGTGAAATCTTCCAAAAGGGGTACGAGGATGAGTGAATTACAAATATTATTAACACAAGCATGTTCTTGATGTCTTGCTTTACCTGTAGACAACAAGGAGCTGCTACTTCTGAGAATTTACAAAGATATTAATAATTTAGCTTACACTCTCTGTCGACCTCTTAGTCCTAATTTTTCATGCTTTCCAATTTCTTTACTTCAAATTAAAGAATCTATATTAGTGTCTAATTCATTGCCTCTTCAGCTCTATATCAACCATGATATTTTATATATGGCTACAGTGTAGGTTCAAACTCATGACAATATAATTTTGGTTGCCTTCAGCGGAGCCTTTAAATTTAGAGGTGCTTGCAATGCTGTGTTTTCTCTTCCAGTGGATTTGGCAGACAAGGGGGTTGTGACTCACAGCAGGTACCTTTTTATGTGATCATGGGAACTTGTGTATGCAGACAAATACTCAGAAGAAAACAAGGCTTCTGAGTTTATTTTTATTTTCTCGTCCTCATAAACAAAGAAAAATGTAAGAATTGAAAAACTTAAAAAATATCTATTTCGTCTGAGCAATTGTCTTCAAGGTATTCGGAGATCTCACTTTGTTGTTATTGTTGTAACAAGTGGTAATCATGCAGCAGCATTGGCTTTGGCTGCAAAACTGCGTGGCATTCCAGCATATATTGTAGTCCCCCAAAATGCTGCAATTTGTAAAGTAGAAAATGTTAAACGATATGGTGGACAGGTCATTCGGTGTGAACCGACAATGCAGTCAAGAGAGAGTGTATCTGCTAAAGTACAGGAAGAAACTGGTGCAGTATTGATTCACCCATTTAATGATGGCCGTATCATAAGGTAAATAGCTAACTATTGATATTTTATTGGGCTGAATTTTTGACACATTTTCTCTCCATTTTTTCCTGTTTATTCTTAGATGGAGCCATCTTGAGAAGATATCCGTCTTGGTCTCAAATGTGGGGTTTAATAATCAATTGCTACTAGAGTTTGCTTTTAAATTGAATACAAACCATTTTACTATAGTCCGAAGATATTTGACAAAGGATACATGAGTAGTCAATGTAACTTAGGTGCAGGAACTATTAAGCAAGGTTTAACCCATGTGATACTTATTGATGTGTTAATAAATCTCAAGTTTTATGAAAATTATCTGAGTAATCAATGCAATTTTATCTCTGCAGTGGGCAAGGTACAATTTCTCTGGAATTCTTGGAGCAAGTATCACAGCTTGATGCGATTGTTGTTCCAATAAGTGGTTAGTCCCTATTGACATTTATGAAAGATAACTTCTATTTTCATAACCAGTGAAACGGAGGTCAAATTTAGTTCTTCCATTGCAGGGGGTGGATTGATCTCAGGTGTAGCACTTGCAGCAAAAGCACTGAAGCCTAATATTCTCATATTTGCGGCTGAACCAAAAGGTGCAGATGATGCTGCACGATCAAAAGCAGCAGGACATATTGTGACTCTCACTGAAACTAAGACTGTTGCAGATGGACTAAAGGCTTATCTTGGAGACCTGACATGGTAAATATAATTTTTCAAGTTGATTGGTCTGGAATATTCAGTTGATTATCATATGTATATATTGTGAAGAAGATGTGTTGTTGTAGGCCCATCGTACGAGATTTGGTAGATGAAATTATTGTTGTTGAGGAAAGAGAGATTATAGAAGCCATGAAGAAGTGCTATGAAATTCTAAAGCTGGCGGTTGAGCCCAGTGGAGCCATTGGATTAGCTGCTATACTCTCTCATCAGTTCCAAGATAATTTGAGATGGTCACATTGTCAAAATATAGGAATTGTGCTTTCCGGGGGTAATGTTGATCTTTCCGTCCTGTGGGAATCATTTCAAAAAGCACATTAAAGTTCATTATCTCTAGTTTGTTTTGCAGTTTAAAAATGCAGAACAAGAGAATGTTATACCTTGCAAACGTTTGTGCATGAATCACAACCTATTTATTTTTATTTTAAGCCAATATTACAGATAGAAGACAGGATACAAATGTCCAGAAAGGATTCTCACAGACACTTTCATGAATTTTAGTCTCCTTAACTGGAAGTGTTAGATCCAGCATACAATAACACCAGTCTAAGTCCACTGAATTGAATTTACAAAAATAAATAAAATCATTATTACTATTTTTCAATGAATTGGCAGCTCCGAGATAGCTTTCCCTGACGAACATCTTAGCTGTATAACTTGTTCCAATATCTTGCGATCATCCATTTAGTAATACAACAAATGTCATGTCATCGGGACCTAAATCTATGGTTTATGTGATTTCTTTTTACTCATTTTTCCTTTTGAAAACTAGATGAAGTGGTCATACTCTTTGAATTTCAAACAGATCTGTATAGGTCAAGTCACGCTAGGATGTCAGTACCCGTAACAACAAAAAAGACAGCCAAAGGGTAATGCGAATGACTAAAGGCGATTTGCTTCCTCGTGAAAACAAGTTCAAGCACCTTTGGTCCATTATTTTTCAGGTTTCCATTGTTTTCTATTAACAAAATTTGTGATCAAATTAGTCAAACTAAAATTGACTAATGGCTAATTTACTCTTTTGGAAGTCAACTAAGGGCCATTCCTACTACATTTTGCTATTTGTTGCTTTGACTTCTAGTTTTTCTAGCAATTCTATGTAGATGAATCAAATTAAATGAGTGATATCTACGCTTTTTATATTTGCTATAAATGTTTCATAGATTACTATACTAGTTCCGTCAAATCGAAAATATCTGATAGCCATTGCCCGGAGATTGCAAAAGTGGCCCTAATTTTTGTTCTGATAAAGAAATATCTCTAATAATTTCTTTAAATTCCTTTGAGGTGTACTCTTTAAGAAAGATAAAACAAATGGAATTGATGACAACTCCTTGATGCTAAAAAATAGAAGTAAATGCAGTTAGGAAAATGAACGCAGTTTATCACGTGTCTGTTCTTGGTTTATGCAATTTGGAGCTTGCCTTAGTTTGCCACAACTGGACTTGTACACACTATGGCAAGTGCAGACCTCCCATGTTATGAAGTGGTCATCGTTGCGTAAAGTGAGGAGTTATATTTGAGCCTTTAGATCCACCATCTCAAAGTCTATCAAAAGAATTAGAAATTTAACCATTTGCATTGGTCTTTATACCCCATATTGTTTTTGCAAAGGGTGAAGTCTAAATAGATGGGAGTAAAATTCAATCTTCTTTTGTAACGTATACTATGAGATGCTTTAAACAATTCTGTTTAGTTAAAAAAAGAAAAGAAAAGAAATGTAAAGAGTATTGGTAGATTTGAATACATTCTAGTTAGCATTGGTGAGCTTTTAATCAGTGCTATTGTATATGATGGGCTATTCAAACCAATGTATTATTATTTTTTTCTAATGGGATTTTGAGAGATTCTAAGTTGTTGGATAACAATTTTTATTTAAAAGAATTGTATAATGATTATGAAATATCTAAATACAAGATAAAGATTTGGATTTTTTTCCTCGAATTTTTACACCTTTATAAGTTAAGTAGTTAAATTGCTGTGTAGAGGCAGTGACTTGCCCCACAAACAAAAGGGTCTTATACATTAGCATTGTACCTTACTATAGATTGATTTAGCATTTGACTAAATTACAATCTTAAATTATATATTAGTTATTATTTTTCAAATATCCCAAAGAATTGCTTTTCATTAATGTTCTGAATATAGTGCATGTTTTACTAGACCTGCTAAAAAGGGGTAATTATATTAGTTATTATTTTTCATATATCCCAAAGAATTGCATTTCATTAATGTTTTGAATATAGTGCATGTTTTATTAGACCTGCTAAAAGGGGGTAATATTATATCAAGTTAACATAGATTTGTTTATAGTTAGTATCTTGGCATAAATAATAAACATGTGATTCCATATAAAGTAGTCTCATTCCTCATTTCTATGGTTTTTTTATGTAATGTATGGTTATGTCAGATAGGTTACAAGTGCAAGATTATTTTATGATATATTTTTTACTTTGTCGGTATCTTATGAATTATTATTTGCACAATTTAAGTGTATTAGCACAATTCATTTAAAGTCAAGTTGTTTTTGAATTATTTGCAAAACATCAAGTTTGATACTTGAAACACTGTTGCCTCAAAATCTAGTAGGCCTAGTGCAAAGCCACATTAGGCAAAACTAGTCCTTAGGGCAATAAGGGAATTAGTTGCCACTGTCACCTCAACAACCTTTCTCCTACTCTTTAGTTCTATCTGACCTAAAAGATATTCAAGAGTGGCTCAAGGTCAATGATATGAGGTTTACTATGTTGAGCTATGGTAGCCGAGGAGGTATTCTTCACTAGCTTGGTGCCTTAGCTCATGGATGACATTAATTAGCCTTATGGATGCTTGTTTAAGTGGAATAAGTGATTATCAAATTTCTTCCTATGTTTTAACTTTGGAAAAGTACATTTTATGTGTTATATTCTTTTGTTGACTTATTAGTCTAAAGTCTAACGTTATGGAGATAAATAATTTAAGTAACCAAGATCTAATCTAAGCCATTGATCTCAAGAGGTGAGATGAGGGATGATCTCAACCCTCCATCTCTTTGGAGCGCTAGGGTTTGATTACGAGGCTGAATGGAGTTTGATCTAAGTCATATCCATAAGGTGAAGGAACACTTTTGAGATAGACCGACTTAGACAGATGGATTTGTTGAGAGAATGACTTGTTGGTGGAAGACGAAGAAATTTTCTGGGAAAATTATTAGTAGCCAAGCCAAGTGAAACAGGGATGCGTTGGCAGGGTGACGTAGGCTGCACGAACAATGATGCAAGTTGCATGAGCTGAGTGACGCAGGTTGCTTGCACAAGGTGATTCAGGCACTATGTAGGGTTCTATTTTTGTTGGGTTTGGTGAGGCTATATGACTGTGTATTTGCTATGGGAATTTGTCTTGTGTTTTTGTAAGAAACTCCATATCTTCCTAAGCCAATAAGAACAAACTTGTTGTTGGCTTTCCCCTTGGTGGGTTTCCAGGGTAAAATTGTGTGATTGTTGTTCCTATTGTTTTTGATGTGCATTTTATTTGTTAAAGAGCCCAATAGTGATTAGTTTACAAATACGA
>APFE030308271.1:0-14678 GCA_000404065.3 Pinus taeda | reverse complement strand
GCCAGTTAAAACCCTGTTTTTTATGTATAGCACAATAAATTCAGGCACAATTTCCAGAAAAATGAGAATCAATTTTACAAAATTGAAAGAGGTTTCTGTCCATAACAAAACCATTTAGAAAAACCTCTCTCGGTTTTCTAACATCTATCACGGTTTTAGATTTTCAAAAGGACCATTGGACCCTATTTTTCAGGATTTCACGAGGAAAAAGCTCATGGACGGTTGTTGACTTGGATGCCACCTCACCAAATTCGACTTGTTGGTCCTTAGCTCTAGCCATGACTCCAACAACAACATGATATTTAGATGCAAATAGTAGTGGAAAGTTTTATATGCATCTATTTGAGATGTACGTTGTGATTATTTAGACTTTCTAATTAAAGCTTTGTTAGAAACTGGTTTTTGGTTAGTTTGCCTTTTCGATGAAGAGATGGACTATGTAATGAAGATTGGTTGGATTTTATTGTAAAAACATTAGCATTTTGGTGTATTTGAGCATATCTTAAATATATTACAGTTTGATGAGCATTTGCATAAAATTCATGTGCTGTATTTCCATGTTCATTATTTCTTTGTTTATGAAAAATCTTCTTCATGTCTAAAAAATTTAGTATCTGAGGTTAGGATTCATTCATGTTCCTTTCTCTTATTTCTTAGTCATTAGTACTTGTTACTTCTATCAGCTATAATTATGTTTTATTTTTAGATTTCTTCTTCTAAATTTCTCAAATTGTCAAAGGATTTATTGCTACCCTGTTTTTTGTGTCTTACTTATTAGATTTGTAGCATCATTTGATAAAACTAGACTCCATGCCTAATGGTGTGTTTTATAAACAACCCAACCAATTTTTCATCCTACAAACTAAATCTGGCCATATATCTTAAAGTGTAAAGCTGATCTAAATGGTAAAATTAGTTTTATTGCGCTAAATTCCTCTTTAGAATATGTAAAAAATGCTTAAAGATTCATGAGGTTAATTGAAAGTTTAAACATGAGTTTTTGAGTGTTTTTATGTAAATTTTATGTACAAATTAACATAAACAAATGACTAAGCAACAACATGTAATAGACATGAACATCACCAAAATAGTATCACAACAGCACATGATGAAGGAGTTCACTCAGCTGGGCTACATCTCATTGGTCTAGCTTCCAATGGCTTGGCCCTCTCTATTATGCTCAAAAGTGTGAATACATCAGTTTACAATGCTCATATAGCTATGAAACCTATTCCAATGGCTCCATAATGCCCAAAAATGCATGTCTAGCCTCTTTCTGCTCCTGATTTGGTAAAAAACTCATCAAGTTATGATTTGCCCATGTTTAGCTATTATTCGCTCTACTAACTCCCCGAAATCTAGCACCTAACCCACAAATTCACTTGGATTTCTGCTAACCAGGTATAATTTCTTCCGATTTCAGGGCGAAATTGTCTGACGCGTTAAATGGCCTATAAGGCCTTAATTCCAAAATTTATGGTCATGTGGGGGGCCACGTGCCCGGGGCTAAATCCAATGGCCCACCCCCGCCGGTCGGGTCCCCGCTCTGCTCTGATGGTGGTCCCATGGTTTGTGCATGCCCAAGGGTTGGCCGCGTGGTAGACCCTTTTCCTCGAATGCGTAATACACCAACCATTAATACATGTTGCAACTTATAGTTGTTAAGAACTTCTTGTATGGTGCGTTGGTAGGAGGTTTGGACTTGTCCTTGGAGGTTGCAAGTTTGACCCCTGCTTTTGCTGCTTGAACCCTTAACCAAAATTTTTGTGGCCCTCAGGCTACCATGTGGCAGCCTGTGGTTGCCCACCTTTCAACCTATTAACACTCCTTAGTTTCCCAAGGCTAAGAAAGGAAACCAAAGAGCTAACCTCAGACCAGCTTTTGACTTGGTATCTAGCCCTACCAAATTAGAGAGGCCTCTCTCATATCAAGCTCACAACCAACGGAAGTGACTAGAGAGTATCAGGGTTTTAGGCTAGTTATTTTCACAGTAGGGTTTGATTAGGGTTTGCTGGATAAAGAGCACTAGGTCTCTGAACTAGGTTAAGTAATCCTAAAGGTCATTTGTAGACATAAGATGGGGCAAGGTAGGTGCAATTAGTGACTCAAAATGGTTTTTCATTATAGTGTGGTGAGGAAGATATAGCAAGAATTAAGTGAGAAAGGCATGAATTCATTTGTCTATAAGAAAAACACTTAAATGCTTATCTTAAACAAAAATATAACATTAAACAATATTTATGTTTCAACTCTTAAAAGATAAAACATAAGGAGAAATACATATGGTTGCTAAAAATATCTAATCATAAAAAATATAAGAACATACAGGAAAAATAGAGCCACTAACCACAACACAAGAACCCATAAAAATAACTGCAACTGTCTATTATATTTCTGCAATTTTCAAGTACACTAGTTCTGAGTCTGAGCTACAAGTATCCAACCTTCTCTATGAGTTCATTCTGACTACATATAGATGCAAAACAACATTTCCCCTCTGAGGGGTTGAATCCTCCTTCCTAGGAACTAATTACACAATCTTCTCTAACCATTGCCAAAAACTAGGGAGGTTAGAAACCAATTTCCTTTTTACACTAATTGATTTGAGTTTGAATTTGAAAGCATATAATTACAAGACATTCATTCTAACCATCATTAAAGCACGCAACTACATCAAGTAAAATCATATATACACTAACTACATCAAGAAAAGTCAACCCTACTCCACAAAAATGTTGAAACAAGCCTCCTCCATAGAAGCGCAACAAATGATCCAGAAGCGCAATGAACTGACAACAGAAGTGCAATGAACTTTGAGTTGATGTTTTGATGACCTTGAATTGGTTTTAAACTTTTCTAATGACCTAGGAAGATAGTTTAGGATGTCTACTACACCATAAGACATTTAAGTCACCCAAACTCCATCATTAAGACTCCTCAAAACTGATTTGAAAATAAGTACTCCAGGAGCGCAATGAGCGACCCAAAACAATGGCAGAAGGGTGAAAAATAGGTGGTTTCTGGCTTTTTTTTTGAAAATTCATAAGCTAACAAGTAACCCCAAGTAGATTTCTAGAATGTACTAATCAAAATCCACCTCCACATGCTTTCCAATCTTCATTTGGAGCCTTTGAGAAAAAGCACAGCGAGCATGCACTGCGTTTCTGTAGAATGCTTTTTTCCAGTGCACACAAAAACTCCAAAATTTCAAAAATTCGCTTCTTTTCTTTTGCTCTTTGTCCTACATAAGAACACTAGAGATGCTTCAGCCAAAAGGTCAACGTTATCCTTATTTTTGAGTTTCTTTATGTTATTCTTAAGCTTCTTCTTCATGTTCTTAACCCTAATCTTGCACACCATGTTTCTTATGTAATAGTGCCTTGCCATATGCCTCTGCATGGCAGTGTCTCTATTTGCCTTCTTCAATAGTTTCTGTGGGTGCACATTCAACTTCTGAAACAAATACTCCTTGTTCTCTTCAATTTCAGCAGCTATGGTGTCATTGGGATCTTTGTGTGCTTGAGGAGGAGATGTCTCTTTTTCATGTTGTTCTTTCCTTGCCATTTCTCTTGTTGTAGGTCTCCTTGGTTGTTTATGAAGGTTTGTGTCTTCCATTTTCTCTACACCAATGACTGCTTTTCCCTTTTCCTTGGCTGCCAAAATATCTTCTCTGCTATATGAGGGAGAATATTCATGTGATTTACCTTGTTGCATTAGGCTTAGCTTCAATTGCCTATTCTCTTTTTTCAATAAAGCCGCCATGAAATTGGGTTTAGAAAGGTCATCTTGTAACTCTTTGATCTATGCCTGTTGCTTTTTAATGATATCTTCTACTGCCTTATCCCCATGATGAGTCATATCTACCTTAGGAGGTACCTCTTTATGATGCTGCAATGGTGAATCACCTCTATCTCTAGGTGATTGCTCTCTCATGGCTTCATTTTAAACTTCTTCAATAATAACCACCTTAGGCACTCTTTTGCATGAGCCCTAATCATAGGTTTAGTAGTAGGCATGTTTCTTTCAATATTAGGGGCAAAAACCAGTCTCTTACCCTTCTTGTATGTTTGTGAAACCTCTGCCCTAGGCTGTCTTTTTGTCGCTGATAGTATGCTAGATGGCTCAGGTCTTTATAGCCCAGATGATGTGGGAGTATTGAGGTTTTTGGACAGATGAGAGATAGGCAAGAGAGAAGTTGCCTCCAAGAATGCTTACCATGACATATTGACTTGTGTGAGCTGGTGGATAAATATGAATTTGATCAAAGCATGATGGAATAAGCTTGATTGATGATCTTTCCCTTTAGTTTACACCTTTTCAGTCATCTTCACTAGGCTTCTAAACAAGTAATTGGGTAGGTTTAGTAGTTTGATGGATGTAAAATGCATCAACAGCCTGATGTGATACTGATATAACCTATTGTTACACAGCATTTTGTCACTCTCCCTGTACTCCCTGTTCCTTTATCCTGGAGGACCTCTACAGTGAACCCCACACGCTTTGTGTCAAACACACACATGGTAGCAACAAAATATTGAAGATAAGTAGGAGAGTACATCTATTATTTAACACTGATATTCATTTATATTACATTCGTGTGACTGTTGGGTTCCACATCCCAAGGTCTCTTGGTCTCTCATGGCTATTCTTATTATACACCAACCCATAGAGGATTAGGTGTCCAACACTTTGCCTTCATGAAGAAACTCCCATTGCATCCCTCTTCATGAGCATATCAATTCCCTTTTGCAGCATTTCCCCTGAAACTCTTGTTTTGCCCAGTTTACAAGACAGGTGCTAATGACCTTTGTCTCCCCCGCGTCGATGTGTAGAGATTAGCACTATCCCTCGTACCGGACAGAGCGATTGAGCTGTGTTCCAGTCGCGTCGGTCCTATTATGGAAAGTTTTTTAAAATTAGGAGCTGAAGCTTCCAGCTCTAGAAGCTTTGTAACGGAAGTCTAGTAAATGGTTTGCCCGAATGGGGTCGAGGACGTCAGTTTGGGCTCCTTTCCCCTATAATGACGGAACTACCTCAAGGGATAAGCCCTTCTCCCATGAGAACATGATCCATCTCCCATCCATTCATCCTATATAAACCTCCCTTTTTCCCAAGCACAAGCTAGTGTTGATTGGTGTGGTAATACTATTTTGGTTTGGAGTAGACAACAAGCTATTACTAGTTATAGCTATCTAGTTGTGTGAGGGACAAGTGTGATTTTGTTTGGAGTGAAGCCTAAAGGGAAGAGCCTTAAATCTATTGTTGATTGAGGCCATCATGGAATGCTAGCAAAAGTGTGTGGGAACCTGGTTTTGTCAGAGGAGGACTGCAACGTCAAGAAAAATGGTTTTAATCTCTCTTTGATATTAATATATGCAACTATCGATTGATTTCCTACATGATTTGTCATCTTACATATTCATGGCTTAATGTTTCTTGACTTGTAAAGTAGGTTGAATTACAATTTGTCTATTATCACGTTTGTTGTCTGTTGTTGTTTACTTGTTTCAGGTGCTTGAAGAAGGAAGTGAGGAATAGCTGGACCGAGCAAGTAAGGACATCATCAAATAAGATAAGCGGACTAAGAGGCATGCCCTCTTAATTGGTTCTAACCTAAAGAAATCTTCCATAGAATGTATCTGTTGTGGCTAGACCCATTATCGAGCTAGAGGAATTCGTTTGTGTCCGCACTTACAATTTTACTTCACCACAAATTGGCGACTCCACTGGGAAACTGAATCCTTTTATTTGTCTTGGATTTCATGAGAACTTTTCTAGTTCCACTTTTTCCCTTTGGTTCTGTTTCTTTCCTCCTGCTTACTGGCATGAGTCTAAAATTCATAGTAGCCGATTTGGTCCTTGTTTCAATTTTTTATTTTATTTTTTCCATAGCTCCCTCAATCAGCGTGCTTAATTCACTGATAGTCACACCGATCAACATGAGTTGCTGAGAAACAGTCGCGTCGACTAGCCTCTAGCACTTGTGGTCAGTTAGGTAGTCGCGTTGATGCCTGTAAGTGAAGATTAGGGCCTGACCCCAATCTTGGCCAGTGTGTTCTGCTCTTGTTATTTTGACCTCGTAAGCCTTTTGGACCATTTTCTCTCTGATTAAAAATCTACTTTTCATTTGGTTTTGTTTGCTTGTTGTCTTATCATCTTTCTGCTTGATTGGTTGAGTTATTGAGTGGCCAGCGACACTAGGGCATCTAGTTGGTCATCGATTCAATAGTTTGCGAACTTAGTAAATCGGGTTGTAGGTGTACTTACTCTTTGCATTTTGTTTTTGGTCCTTTTATGACTTTGACCTCATTTACACAAGTTTGAAAATTTTTCATTTGCTTGCCTAACGTTTCTTTTCCAACACGGATTACATTGCTTGTCTTGTGGTTGGAAAAGTCAGTGTTTCATTAGTTTGAATGAGTTTCTCTTTTCATGTGTTCATCTGCTTGAAGGGCTTATTGTCTCAAGAAAATTTTCACTAAAAGATTATATGTGAAAAGTTTGCTTCATTGTTTCATGAAAAAGTATGAAATTCTAGCTTGTTGCATTATTATGTTACAGTAATTTGCATCATTAAAAGACTAGAATTGCATCAACATTTGAAAAAGGAAGAGAACTTTTTTGCTTTTGAAAGGACTAATAGATAAGTGCTTGTCAGGAAATTAGGAATTGGAATGCATTTTTCATTAGTTTATTTTTAAAAAAAGTAAGGTAGTGAAATATCATTTCGTTTTCAGTTGCTTGATTATTTGCATTTGATTGAGTAGTTTCTACCCTCTCTAGTGTAGGCATTTCATCGAATTGAAAGGATCTTGTCTCATTTAGTTGCATTTAAGGTTTTTTGAGTCACATCGTTAAGACTTGGAAGCTTAAACATAACTCAAGATAAACTTTAAAATGAATTCAATTAACTTAATGCGCATTTGACATTAACGATCATATCTAGAAGGTCTAGGCTAGAGATGCGTTCCGACGTCTTTAAACCTAGTAGCTGCCATTAACTTTGACATTAGATAGCGCTAGTATGGATTTTTGCTCCTTGTACTGTTGAGTATATAACAAGAGACCCCACTAGGTTGCAATCCTTTTATCTTTAGGAAGCCGAGTCAACAGCCTTGCAAATATGATACACCGAATACAACATTCGGGCAGATTGTCTGCTCGTACTTCTTGGTTCACCAGGAGGTATTCTGCAGTTCACAGTTGCCTGGTAATCCTTTTTACATAGATCATCTAGAGCAGTCATTTTATCTTTTTGACTCATTAAACTTAAAAGATCATTCGAACACTTGTCCTTTTGAGCTTGTTGATTCCAAAAGTGAGTAGAGTCACCTTTCATCCTTTTCTTGACTCTTAAAATATGAAAAGGAAAAGTTTTGTTTCAGTTTCTTAAAATTAACTACCCACAAAATATTCCTGGTTAAAGTTATGTTCCTTGGTGATTATTTAGGATAGATTCCAATGGAAACATTCCCAGAGTCTACCAGTCAAGGGTTCCCCTCGGGTGGGAATCCTGGTCCTTTTCCTTCTTTTGGAAATGCTGGTGCTCTTTATATGGCAACGTTGTCCCTCCCTGGGTTAACCATTGGTTTATTTGTTTGGTTATTTTCGACCTCGGTGGTCCCGAGTGTCCCAACTCCTACCCCACCATCTCCTTCATTCAAATCATGTCACGACGATTCTAAGGTTGACCCCTCGCCTTCCTCCCCTATTTGTTCACCCTCCTCTTCTACTTTGCTTGGTGAAAGTTTGAAATCCAGTAACCAGGAGGATAAGAAGAAGAAAAATAAGTGAAATAAGTGAGAGGCCAACCATGCAACTATTACTCCAAATGCACCCCCTGTTGACAAACCTTCTGATCCTTCAAGGAAGGTAAAATTCACTTGCGGGCTGTGTAAGGGTGACAATCTCCTTTGAGATTGTCTTGACATCCCCAAAATCTTAGAGGTATGGTCTCAAGACCTGAACTGACCATCCCTGTTGACCTCTAGAGATCATGTCTATGCTGCACCTTCGGTTAGTGATGGTAAGAAGAAAGGGAAGATTAGATTTCCTTGTAGGTTATGTGTAGGAGAGAATCTCCTTCACCTTTGTCCTCTTATGGATAAAGCTTCCAAATTTTTGGAAAACCTTGCAGCTCCTCAACACCAACTTCCTGTTGGTTATCAAAGGCTTTCTTCTAACCCTCGCCTAGTTGGTAAAGAGATTGAATTGGATTCATCTCTTGCCCATCCTATTCTTCCTAAGCATGACTCTCTTATGTATGTTCCTAACCAACCATTGGTCGAAAAGAGTGCCGACTTGGCTCCGCCTCCAGTTGTTCACTCTATTCCCAAAGAGATTAGTGATCATACTGCTCATGTTCTTCTTGTCTCCTTAGATTCTCATGAATCAAAGAGTGACCCTCTCGTCCTAGTTGTTCATGATAGTCCTTCTCCTATTCCTATACAACATGGGGGCAATCATATGATGCCCCCAACAAATAGTTTTGTCATTTCTTTTGACTGGTGTCACTTGACTACTTTCTGCCTCCCATTTTATGTGCCTTTCCAGATCATAGTACAAACTTATACTATGGTAGTACATGGCACTATATTAGATGAAGGCGCGTCTATTAGCATCATGTCTTCTACTACTTGGCAAGCTTTGGGCTCCCGAAAGCTTGTGCTTGTCACTCAGAATTTGTTGGCTTTCAACAAAGGAACCAATCAACCCTTGGGGGTCCTTCCGAAGTTCCCTATTACTTTGGGAGGAAAGACCGTTTATATAGATGTGATGGTAGTCCAAGGTCCCTTAGATTTCAATATTCTCCTTGGACGCGACTATGTTTATGTCATGGGAGCTCTTGTTTTTTCACTTTTCTGTGGTTTGTTTTCCGCACGAAGGGAGAATTGTGACTATTGATCAACTGTCATTCACTGGTCACCAGGTGCCTCCTTTGCAACCATCATCCCCTATTAGTCCTTGTTTGCAAACAATTCCTTCCCTGCCATAGGTCAATTATGTGGCTACCCATTCCGTCTCTGTGTCTGTTGATGATCACACAGATGGTATTGTACATTATGTATTGGGGGCATTGGAACCTGATCTATCTTTGGTACCAATTGACATGTATTCCTCCCAAAGCGTGCTTCTTTCGTCTAGTGAAGACCTCTTGGGAGCCATGTTCTTGTATGGGTCATGAACAAGGAGTCATGAGGATAATTCTTTTTCTTGTGTCAACCTCGTTAAAAAGTGAAACAACGTGCGAGGATAGTTCTTGCTCTTGTGTCAACCTCGTTAAAAAATGAAATAAGGGATGTGAGCATAATTCTTTGTCTTGTGTCAAGCTCATTAAAAAATGAAACAAGGGTCTTGAGGAAAATTTCTTCCTGTATCAACCTCGTTAAAAAATGAAACAGATGTTTGAGCATAGTTCTTTGTCTTGTGTCAAGCTCGTTAAAAAAATGAAACAAGGGTCTCGAGGATAGTTCTTTTGCTGTGTCAACCTCGTTAAACAAATGAAACAACTCCCTTTTCCAAATAGAAGCTTTTATTAAGATCTTGTAAAATCCCAATCGAGTCTTTCCTGGATCTCGAAAGTGAACCTTCATTCCATCCACCTAGTTGATTGAAATGAAGCTTAGCGGGCATGTACCTCAAATTGAGTCATTATGCTGGGGGCATGCAAACTTATAGCAATCATAGTTTTTCGTTTCAAGCTTGTGTAAACATGAAACCTAACTCAAGCAAAGTTCTCCATGGTTCAAGCTTGTGTAAAAATGAACCCATGCCCAATTTACATCTCGTGATTGTCATTTTTATCAGCTGATTTCTACTAGATGAGCCTTCGTTGTTTTATTCCATCGCCACCATCTCTTTGGATGATCATATGATTCACTTGGTTGTTTTTCCTTCCCCGAGGAACCGCAACAATGAGTTGTTTTATTAGCCAACCTCTTAACCATTACATGTTTAGAGAAGTTCCACCATTTCCGGAACCAGTTTCAACCCTTTATACCACTCATTCCTCTAGGACAAGTCACCTTTAAGCTCTTTTCTCGACTCGTAAAACTCATGAAAAGATTGCCAAGTATTTTTCCCTTTTGACTCATAAAAGAGAATAAAATGGGTGGTTTGCTTTCAAGCTCTTTTCTGACCCTTTAAAAGTGAAAATATGGTCGATCCCTTGTCATTTCAAACTCGTTAACAGATGCAAAATTTTGTGTGTTGAGTATAAGTTTACCCCTTTTTCAGGCTGGGAGGTACTATTTACGAAAAAGGCACTCCTTGATTGAAATGGTCAAGCGGTTCTCTCAAGTCTTGTTTTCTACCTTTTCGGACTCAAGAGACACAAGCGTATGAAAAGGGACCATGTGGAGTTTTCTTTTACGTGTCTTTTTCAAACTCTCTAAACATGAAAAAGATATCTAGTTACACCTTTGTCGGACTCGTTAAAATATTAAACAACATCGGATTCGTCACCATGACGAACATGAGCTTCTCCTTCCTAGGGCTCGTTAAACTTACTAGGTCGGATTTGTCCGAAGGAAGAACTTACAGTGCAAGCATATGATATCCCCTTCAAGCTTGCAATTAAAAAATAATTGGGGTACCTACCAAAAATGGTGGGGGGAAATTTGGAAATCTATCAGTTGTGTCGACAGCTCACTCTTGAACATGACACTCTTTGCTTCATGTCAGGTTGGGACATCCTCCTTTGTATCGTTGACCTTCCTGGGTTTGGGCCATTTATTTTTGCCTTCCATTTGATCTCTGCCATGTCATCATGATCACCAATCCCATGGATCCAAAAGCTACTAAACTTCTAGTTGTGTCGCCGATATGTTCAAGAGTTGTCCTTCTATCATTACACTTACCTCTGATTCTTTGTATCATCCAAAATCATTTTACATCCTTTCATCTCACATCGATGATGTGGGATTCATTATAGCCCTCCTTCAACACAGTCACTTTCCGTCGACTGCAGATCATTATCCAGGAAGTTGACCAAGAGACTCCTTTCCAGTACCTTCGAGCTTACATGCCCTAATGGCAAGTTCTTCGCACTCGACAACAAGTTCACATCATTGGCTTTCAATTGAGTGATTTCACAGGTGTTCTACTTTAGTTCCTCTATTCACATTCGATTGATTGTGTTGATAATATCGTGAGGACCATTGTCATTATTGGTGGTTTCTCTCGCGCTTGGGAACAGTTAACATTATTGACAGGTAATCAAGCGACTTTCTAGCATGTTCGACGTCAACACATCTATTGACATATTAGAATCTATACTTTGATCGAGTTGTGTTGGAGCGCAAGACCCTGGACTCAAATCACAAAAGTCTAGGTTGTGAAGTGGTGTGACATGGTTATGATGATATGCATGTCTCTTTTAGATGGCTGGCTACGACCAGACCATGCGTTATCATATGTGATCCTTCTCATTGACGGATGCCTGTGCCCATACCTGGATCCATGTACATGATCATTCTCTGGATGGCTGCATCCATGCCACGATTCATGTATCATTTGACAGAGATCTCAGTTTATGTATATGTATCTGTACTTACTTGGAGGTTTTCCGATGGCAGACCAGTTCCCCGCACTGATTTATAAAGCATTTCATCCCTCACTCAAGTTCGGCCTTCACTCTTTAGGGGGCATCTGTTACACATCATTTTGTCACTGTCCCTGTACTCCCCATTCCTTGATCCTGGAGGACCTCTGCAGTGAACTCCGCATGCTTTGCCTTCATGAAGAAACTCCCATTGTGTCCCTCTTCATGATTAGATTAATTCCCTTTTGCACCATTTCCCCTGAAACTCTTGTTTTGCCTAGTTTACAAGATCGGTGCTAATGACCTTTGTCTCCCCTATGCTAATGTGCAGAGATTAGCACTATACCTCGTGCCGACCGGAGCAACTGAGCTGTGTTCCAGTCACGCCGGTCCTGTTATGGAAAGTTTTTTAAAATAGGAGCTGAAGCTTCTAGCTTTAGAAGCTTCGTAACGGAAGTCTGGTAAATGGTTTGGCCAGATGGGGTTGAGGATGTCAGTTTGGGCTCCTTTCCCCTATAATGATGGAACTACCTCAAGGGATAAGCCCTTCTCCCATGAGAAGATGATCCATTTCCCATCCATTCATCCTATATAAACCTCCCTTTTTCCCAAGCACAAGCTAGTGTTGATTGGTGTGCTAATGCTATTTTGGCTTGGAGTAGAAAACAAGCTATTACTAGTTGTAGCTATCTAGTTGTGTGAGGGAGAAGTGTGATTTTGTTTGGAGTGAAGCCTAAGGGGAAGAGCCTTAAAAATATTGTTGATTGAGGTCATCATGGAATGCTAGTAGAAGTGTGTGGGAACTTGTCTTGTTAGAGGAGGATTTCAACGTCAAGACAAATGGTTGTAATCTCTCTTTGATATTAATAATGTAATTATCGATTGATTTCCTACATGATTTGTCATCTTACATATTCATGGCTTAATGTTTCTTGACTTGTTAAGTAGGTTGAATTACAATTTGTCTATTATCACGTTTGTTGTTTGCTGTTGTTTACTTGTTTCAGGTGCTTGAAGAAGGAAGTGAGGAATAGCCGGAGCGAGAAAGTAAGGACATCATCAAACAGGATAAGCAGACTAAGAGGTAGGCCCTCTTAATTGGTTCTAACCTAAGGAAATCTTCCATAGAATGTATCTGTTGTGGATAGATCCATTATCGGGCTAGAGGAATGCGTTTGTGTCCGCACTTATAATTTTACTTCACCACACCTGTTGAACCTGCCTCCACAAGTGAAATATTTCATAATAATCTCAATTAAAGGAGTATATTTATCCAATAATTGCCTGCTAGGAAAGATATGATATGGGGTTTCCTTATAATGTGGTTTCAAGAACACTTTGTAGTTTGCAATGTCCAAATCCATCCCCTTAAACCAAATTTCTCCTTGATTGGGAATACTAGTGGTTGAAGCTATATCCTTTGCTGAGACTAGGAAGTCCATCCCTGCTATGGTGGTCTTGTTCCTCTTGAAATTAGTGGCAAATAGACCAGTCAGCTCATAATGGTAGCCCACCTCTTGTACTTTCTCACAAAACCCTAAGCATCCTACTTGTTTAAATGACCTCTTGATGAACTCTGAAGCATCGATCTCTTGCATATGAGTTGGCTCATATCTTGAGATCTGTCCCCCCTTGTTGTATTTCTTCTTTTCACTAGCCATGTTGTTGGCTTTGCTTCATAAAAATCCTAGTTTGAGAGAAGAAAGGGTAGGGTTCTAGGGCTGCAAAAAAAGGGAAACAAAGCAACTAGTTTAGGGAGGGAAATGGAGGGGATAAGAGTTAGAGAAAATTTTAGGGGAAATTTAAGGGGTAGGGGTAGATTTTAGGGATACTTTGGTAGTTAAATTTATTAGAATGTGTGAGGGAAGAAGGGGAAAAACGAAAAACACAGTGAAAACCCAGAAACGTAGCAAAAACACAGCGAGGGCTTGGTTTTTTGGGAAAAATGATGGGATGAGGGAAACAGGTATAGGAAATGGCTGGGGAGGGTTTAATAAGTGTATACAGGTGTATTTGGGCAGAAAACTAGGGAACTTCTCCTTGGAATGAAGCGAAGGCCATTAAAACTTGAAAACACAACAAAAATGTAGCATAAACCATAGGAGAGGGGATTTAATCACTTTAAGAGGGAAAACATTGCATAAGAGGGTTGATGAAAGGTTTAATTACTTGTACAAGAGTGTTTGAAGCTTGTAGAGTGAGAAATGAGCCCTTTCTTTGCTCCCTTCGACCTTCAAACCAAAAACACATCAACCCTGCCAGAAACGCAATAGACTGACAAACTGAGCAATTGGTGATGGAATTCGAACTTCTGATGGATGTGATGAGGCACAATGGTAGATAGGAGCTCTTGGAGGATGAAATCAAGTTTTTGAAATAATTTATTGCTCCTTTATAACTCAAAAACTCGATTTTGGCTTGATGAAAACATGACATCATGTGTACTTTTGAGAAAATGACAATTGACTGATTTGACTTGCAACATTATTTCTTCAAAAGGAAATGTTATTATGATTTGTTTTGTTCCCTAATTTCTAACTCCCATGATGATGATTGAATGGATGACATGACTCCCTAAATAGATATTGATGACTAACAATGATGACCACCAATTATATATCCTAGACCATGACCTATATGATGACACATTAACTCTGTTGATGACCTAGGACAAGAAATGATGACTTGATTATGATGAGTGATGGTGACGTTGAACAAGTGGAGGGAGAAGCAATGATCTAGACATTAACCAATGATCATTTGACAACTAAGAGGTATCAAATTTTATTTTAAAATATAAAAATTTGACCTAATGACCCTGTTAGTGTCGGTCTTAAGCCCTCCATCAGTGATTAATAGCTCTTTGCATATGCATAGTTAGATGTCTCATCAGTGTCAACATTGCATCCCACTAGGCATGCCATAACACTGAATGGAGGAGCAGGTCTTTGTTCCCTTCTTGGCTTTGCTGGATGAGGTCATACTACAATGTAATTGAGTCATACTTGTTGTTATTTTTGTCTTGAGGTCCCAGGTTTTAGGTCTAGAGTTTTGAGTCAAAATCACTTCAAGGTCATGAGTCAAGGTCAGTAAGTGTCCAGCGAGCCAGAAGGAGGTATGTACATATGTTTCATGG
>APFE030308255.1:16246-27550 GCA_000404065.3 Pinus taeda | reverse complement strand
AGTAGTGGTAAATGCTAGTTAACTGCTGGGGGTATGATTTCTTCTTTAAAATGAGTGCTATCTTCTCAATGTTTCTGATCAAGAAGTAGGGGATATTCATTATTCTCACCCTAGTGAAATGCATCAGTAATCTAATGTGGTAGGCATACAATCGAGAGAACCTACCTTCACAAGTAAAGTACTTGATGATGATCTTCATCAATGGAGCAAACCTGTCCTCCAAGAATTTAAAGGCGAATACTATCTTGAGTTTGTTATGGTATCTAGCCTTGATGTAAGGCTCATAATACTCTATGTCAATGTCCTGACCTTTGTTCCACCTTTCACCCACATTTGGAATACCTGTAGCCTTTGAAATGACAGATGGCCTCATTGTTGTCCAAATGTTTCACAAACAACCTTGGTAATTCATGATGGGATTTAACCCTTTCCACCCTTTCATAGAAACTGAAACATGACTGATGTCTGAAACAAGAAAGGTAAAATGGGCAAGCTTGCAGCTCCCTCAAACTAGTGAGCTACTCTCTGATATGTTTTCCTCCCTTATGAGGCTTTCTGCCCTATGTGTCTCTCTCCCTGGAACTGTCACTAAGGGTTTCTTCCTCCAGTTCATACCCACTGTCCCTCTCCATTGTTGTACAACTGTTTCTCTTGTGTTGAGTGAAGTGTAGTGAATTGGAGAATGAAGGTAAGATGAGTATGAAGAGATTTGAATAGTGAAATAGGTGAGGGTGAACAAGAGTGGGAAAGGGATGTAGGGAGTGAGTAGGGTTAGTGAATAGTGTATGGTTTGGGGTATATGTATAGGGTTTGGGAATTAGGGAAAATTTTAGGGAATGATGTCTAGGGAATTTTGTATGGGAGGATGGGGTTTAGAGAAATAGTAAAAAGATGATATAGGATAGCAGTAATGAGTGAGATTTTTACAATATATGATACAATTTAGTGACAATTAGGGTTTGATGGTTTTTGAGAGACAAAACCACCCAAGACTGATGCTACAATTCTTTTCAGCAAGAATAGTGATGTTACTTACTTGCAATGGAGGAAATTGAGAGTTTTGAGGTGATTTGATGCAATTTACAATGATTTGTAGGTCAACTGCTAGGTGCATAGTGCATTCTCCCAGGCGTGTAGCGCCAGTTTGGTGCCTAGCACCAGTTCAAATAACACAGCAGGAAAAAACCAGGTGTGTAGTGCCACTCCTATGCGTAACACCGGGCTTTGGTGCATAGCGCCAAGCAGATTTCACCGAAAACACAGCAATTTCCCTCCCTTTGCTCAATAACACCTCAAAATCGTGTTTTTGCTCATGAAACTCAACTCAAACAATGAAATAACTTGAGAGAGAAATTCTTTATATGGCTTGGGGACTTTTGATTTTTCATTCTTCAAAACCCACTTTATAATGTCTATTGGCTTTTTCAAATACTTTGTTTTTGGATGCTTGATTTTTTGTTTGAAATAGGTGAACTGATGCTTGATGATATTTTGCTTTTGCAATGGCATGTATTTGGAAATATCAACAAGTGACCAGGAGCAGCATGAGACCATTAATTACATATGAGAAATGATAAAATTACATGAAATTTACAAATAAATATCAATGCTCTATTTTCACCTCAAACTGGTTTTGAGGTGAGAAGTTTGAGGTGAGAAACTTATTAAGTTTACAGATTATGATATTAAAACATTCATGATAATTATTGTCATCCTCAAGTGTCTGCTGACCATTATTATTCAATGGTTACTGAAAATTTGACATGGTGAAACCCTAATACCTAATGAGACTATAACCCTAGGACCTAAGACCTATTTAATGAAATAAACTGAAAATGAACCTAGACCTAAACCATTGATTAAATCACACATGAAAAGAGGAAATAAGATATGTGTCATGAGGGAAAATATGAAATGTGCCAACCATCAGTTGATCCATGACCTAATGGAATGCAACTCATGAGAATGGGACTCCTAATATGAATGCAAAAGAGTGAATTTTGATTGCTGATGGCGGTGTGAAGACACTGACACTAAGAGACACCTCAGACATCTCAACAGTGTGGAAACATGGTTCCGTCATCCCCCCATATGACTTCAAGTGAGACTTCAGCCTGTGCTCTGCAGGCTAATGCCGAAAGGGCTAATATTGTAGGGATTTTTTTGGCTACTGAACTCCAAACCTAGGTCAGGCCCCCCTCAAATGGTTTTGTTGCTTTGATTGGAATCTGAATAGAGATGTCTAATGTCATATCATTGGAATCCAACTAAGAAGGAAATTGAGGGTTGGTTGGACAGAAGAATTCACGAGTTCGCAGCACAAGAGAACAGAAACCCGCGACTATCAAAAGAAGAGTGGCTAGATTGCTACCTGTACACAGAGATCCACGAAATATTTTTTGCGTATTTCCCTACTGAGTTGTAAGAATGTATCATGAAGCTAGTATATAGCCAAGGAAGGTGTAAACTCGATAATCCTATTGTGTGGACCCTAGAGTTAGTGCGAAGGTTGGAAGCATTGGAGGATAATATCACGCATGTTGTTGATCATTGGCTCAATCATATTATAGGAGGATTCAATAATGAGTTTTCAGTTGAAACCTTAGTCAGCTATAGTGAGGTAGAGTGACACTTTCTCAAGGGACCATGATGTAAGTACCTAAAGTTTTTGAATACTTGAAATAAAATGCTATTGTGTGAAAAGAGGGTTATGCAGTTACGTTGATGTTCAGGGCTATGCGAAGTGGAAAACATTACAGGAAGGAAGGAAATAAGGGACCAAAAACTAGCCCCTTGATTTCACCTCTACGAGGGGATGAGTAAGAGCTCATGAAGGTTTCATTGTGAAGTGTGATCCATTTAATAAGGCAAATAATTCTACGAATACCACCCCCACCTACACTGCCACCAGCCATCACCTCCATCTTCACCTGTACCAACTCCGCCACCACCACGATTCAATATGGCAAGCATGAAAAAGTTTCCTATGTTAAAGGGGTTAGGAAATGAGGATCTAGACCAATTTTGGTTTGTTGTCAGAGCTTTATGGGAAGTGTTAGCACTCCAGGAAGCTTTCCTAGGTTGTAGCTCGTAGATGCCTAGAAACATATAAATCTTCAATATCATTCTCTGAAATATTGGAATGGATTGGGGTTTAGATCAATTAAGATGACTTTTCATCTCTGTTTTCACTCAATACATGCATGAACACCCTTAGCTTGACAAGGCTTTCAACCACTAATGCTCAATAGTTTATAGATTCAATGAATAGATGGAGAATCCTGGTTGTACTAGAAGATACATACATAAACACATATGAATGGCTAGCTAGAGAAAGTAAATGAAGCTTGCAAATCTAAGTTATCAACGTGGAGATAAGATGATATTTATCTAGCATTAGATACAGAAGAAAATGTGAATAACATATTCAAGTGCAAGCTTAGAATAGAGGAGAAAATGGGAATTGAACATGAAACAACAAAAGAAGCTTGTATTACTGGAATGAAGATGAGATGCTCAAAGGAATAGAGTATCCACAGTCTCAAAAAGCTGAACCCTTGTTTCCTCTAACTTTCAGCCATTTATAGGCTTTCTATAATGCTCTCGGGCTCTCTAAGGCTCGAGATGTCTTAATTGATCCCCTCTGGGTTCTAACTACTTGATGCCATAACTAGACAGACATGAGACAGAGGTCTCTTTTCCTAACAAACACAGTGACCAAATTCTGGTAATTTCGTCGCGCTGTCAGGTGGCTTGCTTGTGCCAGTGACACTCTATGACCATTACTGTTGGTTCAGCTACATCGTGTTTTTGTTTTTCCCCTTTCGGCCATGTCTTTTGTTATTTTAGTTCAACTGTCCAACTATCACAAAATACTAACAAAACCAAAATAGAGCTATCGAGAGCTATCAGAGGCCAAAACCCATATATATATGTATATATATATGTGTGTGTGTGTGTGTGTGTGTCTGTGTGTGAATTTAACACTATCAGTGGCAAAACATATATAGATAGGGCTATATATACTATCGATGGCATAAAACCATACTTATATGCAATACGCTATCAGAGCAGAAAGGCAGAGCTTATATATGGGTGCGCGGAATACACTATCAGAGCAAGCATAAATATCAGCGACAGTGGAAATCGACAGTTCGACTATGTGCCATCACCCCAAACCCCCAATTTCAATACATATATGCAGACCCACTGCAACATTGTGCACTAGTTTAATGTATATTGCATCCACCCATCACATAATGCCCAAAGGGCTATCCTCCAAAAAGCACCAATTGCAATTGCAAGACTAAACTCGATGCAACATCGCAATTTGGCTTAATGTCATATTGCATCCATTAGCCATCGGCCATCGACCATTGGCGACTGCTGATTGCGATTACGAGGCAGACCCAAAGCAGTTATAGATGCAAGAGTAATATTTTTGAAGTACAGCTTATGGCCAAAGTGGAGTAAGAGGAGATGTGGATCATCAAGGATAAAATAGGGGAGATTTCCATTCAAATAGTAGTAGTGCACCCCAGGGCTAACACTGGCTCCTTCTAGGGATGAAAGCCTCCCTGTGAGGTTTCAAGAACTGCAGACTCCTGCCTTTCCAGTAACAACCAAAACAAACATCTCCTAGTGTTCCATTGAGCATGGAGTTTATTTGCATAAAAAAAAAAAATGAAAAAAAAACTATTACAATATTAAGGCCCTAAAGCTTCATATGAAGTAAAGTTTCAAAAACATCCCATTGATTGGGCCATCAAAAACATCTTCCCTCTCCAAATTATGCAAAATGAACGTATTGTTCATTTGAACTTGAGCGATGACAAACAGTCCCGTCCATAAGGCATCAAATTTACCATGGTTACCCTTCCTTTCCTTCAATGCATCCCATTTGAGAACCCATTCACCAACCTGAAAACTATCCATTTTTGCCTTTCTATCAAAGGTTTCTTTGATCTTCTTTTCATGAATTCTTGACTTCTCAACTAGTTGTTCTCTGATTTGTTGTAGTTCAACCAAGTTACTCATTCTCTTCACCATGTCTTTTTCTTCATCCTATTCTTCTTGCAAGAATTTGGCCATTGGGAGAATCATCTGAATAGGAAAAACAACATCAGCGCCATAAACTAGCTTAAATGGAGAATTTCCTATGGACTTCTTATTTGTAACTCTGTCAGCCCATAGTGAAAACTTCATCTTGGAATCCCAATTCTTTTTGTTTTCCTCCAACATTTTTTTGATTATCCTTACAAGACTCTTGTTAGATGATTCTTCCAGGCCATTTCCTTGAGGATAATATGAGGTAGAATGCACCAATTGAATTCCCTTGGATTCAAACATGTCCACCAATTCTTCTACCCTGAAAATTGTTGCATTATCAATGACTAGTTTGTTTGGGTAACCAAATCTAGTGAAAATATTTTCATTCAAGAACTTTATGATAACTTGATGATTAACATTTTTTGTGGGTATAGCATCAATCCATTTGGTGAAATAGTTAGTGGCTACTAAGATCCATTTGTGATGGCCACTGGAATGTGGATTGATATCACCTATGAAGTCCAAGCCCCACTACTGGAAGGGAACATTGGTGTGTACTGGCTTCAAGGGCAGAGATTTTAGTTGTTTTCTTTCGATGAGCCCCATAAATGAGTAATTATATGGGCTCATTTTGTCTCTTAACTCAGCTTAATCACCATTCTCAGTATTGTATTGCATCTTTTTTTATTATATTTATGCTAATAGAGTGAGTTGGGTTAGTCATTATGCCATGAAGTCTAATGTGTGCTTTATGCAGATTTTTGGTCAATTTTGAGACAAAGTCAAAGGTTTAATGAGCATTTGGCAGCCAATATTCGAGGAAAAAAAGGGAGAGGATTTGTAGGATGGCGTCCCCCTTATTTATGACTCCCTAATTCGAATCCTCCTTCAGAAAGCTCGGAGCACAAGCAACCACATCAATGCATCAAAGGGGCAGCCAAGCAAGTGAAGAATAACTGTTGTCTATCTCAAGTCTTGGGAGCCAGCCTCCTTGGTTTTAGGAGAGATGTTGGGAGCTCCAGTGGTATAAATAGAGAGGCTTAGGGCCTCATTAGGCTGTTGTATGTTAGACAAATTTTCGCACTTTTGTTGCAGCTTTTGCTCAGCTCATTTCGAGCTTATTTTTGTGAACAGTTTTATGTAATGTGACTATAATTATTTTGATAATGGAGATGAAATATTTTCTGAGCCAGCACTGAGTTCTTTCAGAGGGCTGAAGCTCTTGGGTTAGGGCCCAACCCAAGCTGCCCAACACCTCTTGTTTTGTATTTATATGTCTTGTTGCAGTTCATGAATTAGTTGTTGTTAGACAGATTTCTTCCTTAGTAAAATAGGTTTCTTTCTGGTGATTTACATAGCTATTTCCATTTCAGTGTGCTGAAGTAGGTGAAATAGTGATGGGATAAAAATAAAAAAAGGCCATCAATAGAGCCTTGACCTCCTTTCCTCCCTTTGGGACCATGAGCTGGGGTCAAGACACTCTTGCTGCCACAAAAACACAGTTTTGCTTCCTCCATGCAATTTCTAGTGTTATAGTTTGATTTAGAGGTTAATGCTTTGCTTTGGATCCATTTTTCCATACTTATTTTTGTTTCTGCAATAAATCTCTTTCCATGCTTTCCTTTCCATATAGCACTGTTCAACATTTTATTTTCCTAGATCAGAATTTAGGTTAACATGAGATATAGTTATGTTTTTTTGGTGCAGCTAGTTCTTTTCTTGCTCAATTTCAGGGTTTTCTTTACAACTCTCATGGAGTACATCTCTACTCATAATAAGTCAGTAAATCATCCATCGCCATCTCTTTTGCTACATGTTTCATAAGTCATTCACAACGCTTCACAAATCTACCCTAATTTTTTGCATTTTCCTCAGAAACTTTCCTCTCGACTCTTGAACAAATCCAACCATCATTTTCTTTCCTAATCCTCCTTGATAAACCTCAAACACCTTAACACATCCCTCTAGTCTTTAGCTACCCTTTCCCACCATTTTTCCACCTTTAAAACCTCTAAAACAACCCTCGGCATCCTCCTGTAGATCCCCTGTAGCCTCTTGTAGAATTTCTTGTAAGTGACATTTTGAAGTCTGATTGCAAGGAAAGCCTCCAGAAGATTTCCAGAGGCCTCCTAGGACCCCTCCACACCTTCCTACATCTCGGTATATCCCAATTTCTCCCTACATCGTCACCTAATCGCTGCCACATCCATAAATAAAAAGTTACATGCACAACAATTTCACATAAAATACATAAAAATCCAAAAATGATGTTTTTTTTCTTATTTCATTCTAGAAATAGCTTGAATAGGTGTAGTTTACTTCCTTAGTAGGTAATGGAACTCCTTTCTTAGATTTTCACCTCTCTTTTTGCAAAAGTAGGGTTAGTTGGTAAATTAGGGTTTGCTAGGTTTACTTCACATTTCAGTCTTCTTTCTCTTTCTGCAAGTAGAATTGCTAAACACACATGGGCAACAAAGGAATATGAAGGATGAAACATTAGAGTAAATCTTTTATTAACAACTGATATACATTTATAGTACATTTTTTGACCGTTGGGTTTCACATCCCAAGGTCTCTTGGACTTCTTTTTTGTCTATTCGGCTTCCACACTAACCCATTAAGGATTAGGAGTCCAACATTCCCCCCCTTAATCTGAAGGGTTATGTGTGAGTCCAAGAAGAGAGATGTAATAGAAAATGTGAAAAAATGCATGGTAGCACTAGGTTGAATGTGCTCTCTAAAATGTTGGTATAAAGGGCGGTGGTTTAAGGATGACCACCAACACTGGAATGCTTAGTGTAGTTCCCAGAAATCTTCCAAAACTGGTAAGAAGTTGAAGTCTTCTGCTAGAGGAAGTGCTCCTATTGTTTTGAAGAGAGAAACTTTCAACCATGAAAGGGAGGTCTCACCCCGCATAAAAGGGAGAACTTCAACCTAAAAATGGAATTCTCAACCTGTGATGGTTTAAGGATGACCAACAACTCTGGAATGCTTAGTGCAATTCCTGGAACTCTTCCAAAACTGGTGAAAGATGAAGTCTTATGCTAGAGAAAGTGTTCTCAATTTTGTTCCTGGAATTATTCTTAACTGACAAGGAGCTAAAGTCTTCTGCTAGAGCAAGTGTCCTAGATTACCAACTGAAGGCATGCTCAAGGGCATCTTTGTTTCTGGCTACAACTCTGAATCTCGTATGGCAAGTTGTGGCTCAGGCTCGCTTGATGTGACTTTGAAGCTTGTAGATGACATAATTTCCCACCTATCAAATACAAGGTGAGATGATAGAGAAAACTCAACTGCAAGGCTATTCAATAATCTAGAACAAGTTCTAACATGTGATTCAAATATCTTCTTGGTTGTTGATGTGCATTGCCAAGAAGCGATCCATCCAAGATGAATCTTTGTTCTCACAAGACGTTTGTTTTTGAAGCATCTGTGTGAATAATGGGTGGTTTTATGATAGTGCTTACATGGATGAAGATCAAAATAGTGATCTATCAAATGGCCAACTCGGTCACAGTGTTGGCATTTCACAATTTGTTGTTGTTGTGGAAGACGAGCAGAATCTGGAACAGTTGGATGTGAACTGTCATGAATGAATCTAGCACTCTGAAAATGAATGGGCTTTGAGTAGTCTGGAATATGAAAGGACAAGTCCTTGTCATATCCAAGACCAGTTATGTGCTTGTTGTGGACAAGCTGTTCCCAAGGTCTGATGATGGGCTTGGGAGGTGCAAACTGAGTTTCTGCATCTACATGTACAACTGTTGCTTTATGGGGTACTAAATCTAAATGAACTGTAACATTATTGTCTTGTTGTTTATGGGAGTCTGTTTCATTCTTTTGAATAGAAACAGGTTTAGAATGATGACTCCACTACTGTAATTCTTCCTGCTGTGGCTTTGTCCCAAGCTGTAAAAAATCAATATTCTCTTGTACATTATGTAAACAGTTTCTAATGTCAACAAGAGAAGCTTTGCTTATTCTTACTATACCATGATCAGAGGAATCTATCAAAGTTTTTAAGAACTCCAATACTTCACCAATTCTGGCTATTTTATTCATTGTCAAAATTACACTAATCACAACTATAAACTTGTAGAGAAAAATCAACACTCACTCGCAATATGTCGATACAATTGGATTTTACAACAGATTGCAATTGTCTTCAAAAATAGTGATGGCTCTCGATTTCAGTTGTGTTTGGTTATATAAGCTTCATATTCCAACAGATTTGAAATAACATAAAGTAATCAACGCCATATAAGAAGCATGAATCGACAAGAAAAAATGACCAACGCATAGGATGCTTTCATATCATATGGTACCACACATTCATACCTCATATGCCCATCACATGGCATATTATTGATCCACTATATATACACATGGTTTTCAAGAAGAAAGTATAGCATACCAAGACTTAGTTGTTATATGTTGCTGGAGTTTTCAACGTTGCATATATATAAGCAGCAACCAATATATTCTATGCCACAGTTTGTAGTTTTCAAGTTCAATGATCCTCAACAACAAATATCCTTTGCCTTCCCCCACGTAGATGTCGATAAGTGAGGAAATTATTAGGTCACAACTTTTCTCATCGAAGGTATGAAATGATGAGCAATTTCCTCTTCTCTAATGAAACACCAATGCACGTCTTGTTTTATATCTCACACAGCAAAGAGCATCACCATGCACCACAATTCATAGTATTCAATAACCATAATCAATACAGGGTGTGAAGAGGGTTAAATATTGCTTCAACGGAGAGCTCAAGAGAAACACTCCAGTGCACAGAACATGATTTAAATAGAAAATAGCATATATACCCATAGACCAGTGCAAAGGATGGATACGTAATCAAGTTCACCAAAACCATTCAACACACATTCCATCTTCATAACCAGCGTAAAGACTTTTAACGAGAGTCATTCATCGTATCAACATTGTTCAATGACCAACCTTTGATTAGCATAGCACAATGAGCATTCAAAACTCAATGCAAAGGGAATTAATTGCTCAATTGAGTTGCATCTACAGTGGAGGACTAAATAGGTCCCGTATATATCTAAGTAGCCAACAACAATAGACTTAAAAATATGCCATCAGTTATTGAAAATGACGGATCAAGAAATCAACTAAAGATCATTCCCTTGAAAATAAAGGTACGCCATTAAATTCCACGACTATTCATTACCCTTTTCAAAAGAGATGAGCTTACCAGATCAAATGCGAGCTTAGGAACTGAGACCACGCGTCTTTAAACCGATTGTAAGATTTAGCGATGAGGTCCATGTATGGTTGAAAATCAGCCCTAGTTATTTCTAGAAAAACTCTAGAGACTGTGATCGGGATGGACTCCACTGAATTTAGGGAGCTCGATGACCACCATGAACCACAAGAGGCATCTTAATTGTAAACCTCAGTGATTATATATGCATCCGCGGTCCTAAAAAATAGCTAATGCACAATAAATTTTACCAATACCAAAGACATATTTTCAAAGGTTGAATCAACAAACTTCTACATTTAGCTTTGAGCTTCTGCGTTCAACTTCCCTTTCAGCTATTCTCACATAAAATTTGCCAGCAAGCATATCTTTTATGTCAATATTCCAGTCAATACTCATTTCAAATGTATCGAGGATCAACTCCAACGACAGGGTAAAACCCAATGTAGAGAGTACATGAATACCATCAGCATTCGAATACGAAGCATGGTGCTCCTTCACGTAGCATACCAAATCTACAAACTCCTGAAAACAACAAGAAACTAGTGAACAGAGGTATATATCATCAGCATTCTGATACATTTCCACTCTCGCAGCAGCAACACTCCCTCACAATAGTACACGCATAGCGGCACTCTCAACAGTCCTCAGCGGCAACACTTCTCAGCACCCACAACAAGCTACGCTGACACGATGATGGGTGATTTCTCAACCCCGAAATACAAATTCATTTTCAGTTTCTCCAACAGGGGGGATGCATAGAGGGCTATTGCATTATCAAAGTCGAATGGGCGACTCCTAGACAGAAATACAAGGAACCCCTTCGAGTAATCGAAAAATGTAAACGCAGACCCTAACCTGCTCCACTTCTAGAAAACAAAGAGATGGAAGTGGGTAAAGAAGACATTATGACCATACAGAAAAACCATGCCAACTATTAGGAAGATGGCACAGACAATGATTATGGTAGAGAGGTCAGAGATGTCAGTCAGGAGAGGTAGCAAATTTATGGCAGACAATGAATTAAT
>APFE030308251.1:0-21233 GCA_000404065.3 Pinus taeda | reverse complement strand
GCTCTAGAAGTGACCACAAGTAACTTTTTTAAGATGAAACTCGTGCCTTTTGACCTTTAAAGGAGTACGCACCCATCCCTTGACTTACAGAGCGTACAAGTACGCAGGTACAATGAGCTTGGGATGCGTACACGCAGGCAAGGTAGAGAGAACCTGCGTACCCAGAGATAAACATGTTTTTTAATGACTTTTTCTCTTTCTTGAAGTTTGACATGGAGAGCAGAGTTATAAGGCTTGCCAAGGAGGAATAGCATGACTGTTGATGGAGCCATACTAACTGCAAATAGTCATGGTGACAAATTTTAGTGTAACATGGTGTTTGTCAGTGAGGGGTCTAGAGTCGATGTTTAGGTAACTCCTTCTTTCCTACCTTTAATTGGAATTCTAGTATATGTTCGTATTTTCTGGCATTTTGGGAGATTTCAGTTTCAGTTCTTGGTCTTTTGATATTTTGGGTGTTATGTTCCTAGCAGAAAAACCCTTTATAGTTTTCTATTGTGTATTGCAAAGGAGCGGGTATTTGGTTTCGCCCTAGAAAGCTTAGGGATCTGGTTTTTTTAAATTTCCTTGGTTGCAACTTCCATTAAAGAAAATTTGAGGTAAAAAATGGGCCTCAACACAAAAATGTACAACAAAAATCAATTTTATAAGAACGAGTAGGATTCAATATGATGATGTCAACCATGGAGGACGATTCACCATTTTTGGAGTAAAAAGATTAACAAAAAAACTATTTTTTCAACTCGTATTTTCAACTTATATCCCTATGATTTTACTGAAATTTTGAGAGGGAGCACTTGTTGGATGTAGAATTTAATTTTGCATCCAAGGAGTCCCCATGTTGGATACTTTCGATGATCCCTATTACACGAAAAATGTGAATTACTTGAAAAAATGTGATTGCAATCATGTTTTTTCAATTCTTTTACATTTTTCGTGTAATAGGGTCCATCAAAAGTATGAAACATGGTTACTCCTTGGATGTAAAATTAAATTATGCATCCAATAAGTGCTCTTGCTCAAAATTTAATAAAAATCATAGGGATATAAGTTGAAAATACGAATTAAGGCTCTCTTGCTTAGGAGCTAGAGCATAGGAGGATTCTGGTATCCTCCTTGCCTGATCAACTAAGATGGGGTAAGAACACTGAAGGAAACTTTAACCTCAAAGAAGATAAACAGGTAGTAATAAGATTTAACTACCTCAACCCTAATCAAGTTTGGAAGAATCTTTGGCAAAGCCCCCACTAGATGAAAATAAAGTTATTTATTTGGCTAGTTCATCAAAGGAAAATTTTAACTTGGGAGAACCTCCTAAAAAAAGGCTTCACTGGACTTTCCAAATGTTACCTTTGTGGCTCACAAGAGGAGATGATGGATCACCTTCTAAACCTTTACCCTTTCACCTCTACAGTGTGGGAATGGGTGGCCTCAATCTTTAGGCACACTGATAGGGACAGGCTCAGCATCCCCAACACTTTGAAGAATTGGAAGAAAAAATTCTCAGGGAATGAAATCATTAATAAATCTTGGACTTTGGTTCCAGGATTTTTCATCTGGGATGTTTGGAAAGAACGTAATAATCGGATCTTCAAGAACAAATCAAGAAAGCACCAGCATGTAATTGACCAAATTTTAAGGCAACTCAAAGACACAATCAACAACTTATTAAGGAAACTCTCTAAGGACCCTCCATTGCCCCAAGATGCGTGTATTCTACTGCATTTGGATCTCCAGTCTATAGGCCCATAGGGCATCATCAAAGGTGTGTGCCAAACAAATGCAGATATAAATATTTGGAATCCTCCTCCACATGGCTCCTTAAAGGTCAACATAGACGGAGCATCTAAGGAAAATCCAGGGTTAGCTAGTTTTGGGGGTGTTATAAGAGATGAACAAGGTCAAATAAAGGAGATCTTTCATGGCCACTTGGGGAAGGCCACTAATAATATGGAAGAACTCATGGCCTTAGAGCAATGCTTGGAAATCTCGGTGGATTCAAATTCACACAATGTCATCATTGAAGCAGATTCGGAATTGATTATTAGAGTGGCCAAGAACATATGCAATGGTACATCACCGGATAAAGTGTCGAAACACTGGAGACTATCGTAGGTCTTTCATCGTATCTACACTCTCTTGCAAACCCTAAGAATTGTAAGATTTGTCCATGTAAAAAGAAAAGCTAACATGTTAGCCGATCGTTTGGCGAATGAAGGAATGATCAATAAGGAAAGGGACACTCGGCACGTTTGGGAGTTGTTACCACCAGGAAAACTATTAGAGGATTGTCTGTGTCAGGCTACCAAAGATAGGGATCGATGGATTGACAGGATGGATTGAGGAGGCTCAGGAGACAGGAGGGAGGATATGGAAGCCTAAACTGTTTTCCGGTTGTGTGGCAGCAGTCCGCAGATCGTATTGGCATGAGGACTGATTCTGGAAATGTTGCAGGTTTGATCGACCATCGATCATTGTAAGGATCAATGATGATCCTTTGATTAACGGAATATTGTTATAAATGAGTGTTTGTGTGTTAAAAGGAATATGGCAGAGAAACGAGGGTTTAAGCGTAAATCCATTGTTAAGCTGAAGATCTGTGGTGTTGGCAGAAAGGAATGAGAACTATCCGATGGGATAGATCAATGGTCATCGCATGGCAGAAGAGCGTGAAAGTTAACTTGCGAAGACAGTGGTTTCTCGAACCATAAGTGGTATTTTGGGTGGGGTCTAAGTGGTAAACGGTTTTTCAAGGTAGACCTTCGATTCCACTCATCAAGCGACACGTAGCAGCGAGGAGGAGAGAGGAAACCGTTTTTTTGGGTAGTTAACCCTCGTGTTACTTGTCCGCCCGAAATAATCATGGACTGTTGGATCCACAAAGTGTAAATAAACTGTGGAGATTAAGTCGTGCAAGTTGTCTAATCGACAATCGGTGGAAGAAGAAGGAGTTGGATTACGATTCGTCGATTTGTGAGTAGGCAATTCACCGATAGTCGTTGGATTGTTGATATAGATGGATGGCTGGGATCAGGCCGATCAGTGATCGGTGTTCGAAGGGTGCAGTGGGAAGGCGATGGGTAGGAAGTGCGGACCCGCTGATTTTTATGGTGGTGGGTGTAATATGTTTGAAGTCTGACCTTAAGTGTTGCGGGTCGGGTTTCTGTGTAATCCATTTATTCCAATAGAGTGAATGGTTCCGAGTTTTAAAGGTTTAAAGCCATTAACGCTTCCATTAGGTTTTGTGGGCCATAACCCACAGGCCTCTGGATCGAGTTTTGGTAAACAAAAGGGATTTTGGTTCACCCTGTAACATATGTAATGTACTAGTTCGGTTAATAGAAGGCTCCATTCTTACTTGACCAAAAAAAAAAGTTGAAAATATGAATTAGAAAACAACTTTTTATTTTTCCCACCAAAACTTGATGAGGTAATCCAATCTTATTTTATTATTTCCACTATTATTTTATAATATTCCTTAAGAGGCCCATTTTATACCTCAAAATTTATGTAATAGTTTATGTATGCTTGAATTAGAGATGGGAAGGGAAGGGGAATGTGTGGGCTGGTAGTTGGGAGAGCGTGGGGACATCTATCTAGTCCATTTTCACTGGTGTGGGGATTTCAGGTCTTCTAGTCACTTGGGCCCACTTCATTGTGTGGGGAGGTGCTTCTCAAAATCCTATTGTCATCTATGGGATTTTTGTTAGTTATTCACTTCGTGTTGGGCATGGAATCCCCCCAAGGCATGTTTTGGGGCTCAAAGCCCAAGTTTTGATTTGATATTGTTGTAAAGACTCCACGAATTGCAGGCGGACCCACCTATGGTTTTGTGCGTGATTTTCGCACATGTTTTTTGGACGCGATGGTTTTCGGTCCATGGTTTTGGACGCTATTTTTTTCGGTCCATGGTATTGGATGCTTCGGCATGTATAAATATGTATTGTAACATTGAAAGGAATATAATGAAAAATCAAGTTGGTAGTCTCGGTTTTTGGATCCAGGGGAAAATCTCTGTGCATATGTGTTTTTATGTGTTATGCTCTCGCATTGTTTATTTTTCTGTGATTTAGAAATCGTATGCAGGTAATTTCTGTACGGGGTTAATACCTACAACCATGGCCAAACAAGTAAGTTCCTCATCAATTATCCATACCCCATTAATGGATGTTGAACGAGATATTTCTGATACCCTCTACACAATTAAACATCTTTCACTGTATCAAGAGGTCATCCTGAACCATAAAAAGTCTCCTATATTCATGGCAATGGTTAGGTCCAGTGTTTTAGTTTCTTTTTTCCCCAGAACTCATTTATTTCATGAATTTATTGAATGGCTAGCCTCAGCAATGTACTCCAAGAAATGTTTTGTAATGAATCAGTCAGGGGAGAGCATTTTTCAAGTAATCTCACAATTAATACACCAAGTTTTGAATTACCCCATGTCTGGAACTTAGACCACCTTTACTGAAGAATATCTGATTTCATATTATGATAACATGTCTCCTTAGGAACTTTCCCATGTCACCTCTTTCCTGGCACCTAAATTTTGGTCAATTCTCCCTAGATGGGAATCTCTTCTCTTTAGAAATATTTGCAGTTGACATAAGACTTGTTTTGCAAGTAATTTCCAAGATTCTAGGAAAAGAAGACTCCAAGCAGGTGGATAAAGTTGTGCTGGGATTTTTCTCCTTAATGATGAAGCCAGAGATAGTACTAGACATTCCAGCATTTTGGGTAGATACTATCAATACCCAATTTATGACTCTGCCTCTCACTCGGTCCTTCAAATTTCCTTCTGCCATTACTTATTTATTTCTATACCAAAATGATGAACATTTTCCCGATTTGAGTCTAAATGTTGTTGATATGAATAAAAAGAAGCAGTCAGTGGTATTCTGGATAGACCTGATAAGGGGTGATCCAAGAGATAGTGATTTATTTTAGTTTACTTCTTTATTCCTTCCAGTGGCTTATAAAATCTTGAATGGAACCCTACCCCCAACTTTTTTTCCTAAAGCTCAAGAATTTCTTCAAATGAGTAAGGATGTGACATGTGGGGATTGGTTCATCTTTAAAGAGCATGCAAATATTAGGCTTTATGGAGCCTCTGTCAAGCCTTACAGGTTACCTAAATTTGTGCCAATGAGGCTTTTTGTCCTTGAATTTATCAGGCAGAGCTTGAATGTAGATCAAGTTCATTTTGTTCCTATGAAGAAAGGCTTTTTCTTCAAGTTGCCTAAAGAAGTGGGACCCTTCATTGTAAACACCAGATAGGTTTCCGAGGAGGTTGAAAAATTGTTGAGTGACATGTGTCTTTTACAGGTGGTTGAATGGGCTTATGAGCCTCATCAAATCATTTCAAAGAGAAGACTGGAGAATGGATATTCAGCCTTTGTACATGAAAGTAGACCTGAAACAAAGAAATTGGCAAATGGAGGTTTGTAAAACACCCAGGGGACAAATATTGAAACCCCTAGCATTATAGAAAAAGGTGTCAAGAAGGTTAGAGAGAAAGTTATTGATCTGTATGAGGAAGAATCTAAAGCAGCAAAAATGACCAAGCTTCAAGATGCAATGTCTTCAGCACAACCTGGTTTGGTGATTCAGCTAGGAGAAACAGAAGGTGCCCCAGCTTCCCTGTCTTCCAAAGAAACTGTCCATGATCAGGTTCCTTTAATTCAAAGTATGTTTGCTCAGATAGCTGAGAGAAATCAGAAGGTGAAGTTAAATATGGAGGCTCAAGCTGAGTCCCAGGTAACTCCTGAAAAAACTAGATTGCTATTTGCCATGGATTTGGAGAGGAGCCAACTTAAAATTTCCTTTTCTCATCCTACTGAAATATCGGTGGGGTCGACTAGCAATTTCAAGACTGTGAATTTAACTGTTGACACTCACAAGCTTCCAATGCTTGACAAGATCAATTTGCACATGAAAACTGGGCAATTGATCGTAAATGATTTACATAAGACAAATGCAGCAGTTGTTAAGGCAGAAAAATGCTAAATAAGGTAATTCAGCAGTTAAAGTTGGAGAAAGCCAACTCTAGGGCTTTGAATGCTCAGGTGGATGAGCTAAAGAAAATTATCATTAAAATAGGTGTCAATCTTGATGACCAACTTGTTGTTCAAAAATTATTACAATATGCCAAGCCAGAGATTGGGGTTTTGAAAAAGAAATTAAATCTACCTGCAGGTGAGCATCCCATAGCTGCAGGGTTAGCTGAAGTAGAAAATGAAAAGGAGAAGCTCCTACAGGATGTGTTGCAGAAGACTGAAGAAGTTTCTTTACTTAAAGAATCTTTGGACAAGCTGTAATGACAAGTGGACACTCATGTTTTTACAATAGTAATGCCAGGCAACACAGATGATCCAATAGTATAGGTTTTACAGTTGGGAACAGAGCTTAAAATGGCTGAGCATGATGTAAAGAAAGCCCAAAGAGAAATGGAAGCAACTTGCAAGCTATTGAATTTGCGTGAAGAAGAAGCAAGAAGGGAGAAAGATAATGTAAAGAAGTACAGGGAAGACCTCTTGAGTGCTGAAGATGAAATCAAAAGGCTAAAGGAGAAAATGAAGGGCAATATGTCCTTAATTCAAGCCACATAAATCATATGGGATGAAGTCATTGAGGTTATCAAGGGCATTTGGGAATTTCTTGTGATTATATCTAAAGATAAAACACTAATTCGAGATATGGAAGAGGTGGTCCTAAAAAATAAGCAAAAAGATTTAAATAGATCAAAGTTTGCAAAGAGGATGATAGATTTCATTAACTCTAAATCTACTGTAGAATGAAGGAACATGACATGCCAGACATAACATCATGTGCAATATATTTTAACAAAATTATTGTCAGAAATATCTACAGGAATATTACTGAGAAGAAGATAAATGAGATGAAGGAAGCAGTTTCAAAGTTTAACATCATGTTTGACAAAAGATTTAGGGTTGGACTTCCTTCTTGCTAGGATCTACAAGGAAACTTGTTTCCATGGAAAACATATGAGACTTTGTTGGTTGAGGCAAAAAGAAAAGTTGATAACACTCATGAAGAGACAACAGTATTGAAACGAGCCACCATTGTGAACTAACTGAACAAATACTTTAAGCTTCTCTAGATGGTGAAGACTCTGTTTACAGACAAGCCTACTTATGGTAGGATTACAGCTTGCAGAATAGCACTTGACAAGTTATAGGAAGCACCAAAGTCAAATGTGCCATTTTGGAGAAAGTGCAAGGAATGGATTTAGAGAAGACCAAAGATGCATCAGCAGGACCACTTACTCAAGCCATAGATTCAAACAGCGAGCAGCAATCCCCAATCATACTCTAATTTTTGTTACTTCTTGTTATCTTATTTTCCTGAGAAGAATGAGGTTTCTTTCACCCTCTAATGTAATATTCTATAATGAATTTTACTTTAGACAGTTAGAAGGTAGTTAAGTAGTTTGAATGTTTTGGTAGTTACCAACTGTCCCATGATGTATAAAAAGAGGCAAAATAATAGAAAAAAAAATCTGAATTTTGAAGAACCTGGAGACTATGTTGTTGTATTCTTGATAAATTGATGATTAATGAAAGAATCAAAAGTTTTCCACACATTGTTGGGTATGATTTTGTAATTTCTTTGTTATGTGTCATCACGTTTCTTCCTTTCTTTAAATATGGTAATGAAGCTATAGGTCTTTGTTTACTTATGTGAATGAAGTTAAAATTCCTTAAAAGAGCGCTCCTATATTTAAAGTTCCTACCTCTATATTTCTTCTAAGTTACAGATAATAGTTCATGTCAAACACAGCATATTATCTTTAACTTCTCAAGGCATTCTTCACACAACATTTATATTCAGCATCACATGGCATTCTGAGAGTTTCATATCAACTAAATATTAAGCGTTAAAAGTCAGGTCCTTCAGGACCTTCACATGAGGATACATTATACAAATAAGTGACATGCATAATAAAAATTAATGTCTTAAGCACAATTTCTACACAACCAGGAGATTGGTTTCTAAGGGACAACATTAATTGGTGCTATTGCCGGGGAACGAAATCAAGAACATTTTTCCCTAGGTTTTTAATATTTTCCTCTAGTTGTTCAGTGAGGAGGAAATATTTGGTTGTATTAAATAGAAAACAATAACTATGGCTTTAGAAAGGCCTCATACGAGGTCAGATACCTCACAACAGAAAGCTCAAGCCCTTTCAGACCTCGAGAGACTAGTTTCCAAAAGGTTTGGAAAGCAAAAAACTCCATTTACACCAAGTCCTACACTGTCTACACCTGACAGCAGTTCAACACATATTTCATCCAAACATTTACCTTTTATTGACTAAGAGCTACCTTTTACACCCACTTCATTTCAAGAACCCAACTGTCAAGAACAGTCTTTAAAGTCTGTTTCTTTCTCAGTATTTAAAAATATATCTGCTATAGTTGTTCAACCTAAACCCATAACTACATTGTTACCTTTTCATACTCCATTTACTCCTCAAACATGCTCTTCATCTACTGGTACTCAAGGTTTAGTAAGTTCAGGTGCAAACATGACAGCACCTGCGTTCTTGTTGAATAGGTATGCACCTATTCAGTTGCCACAATAGTTGAATCCAATGCCTCAAGAATACTTAACAATTCTTCCTCATTTTTCAGGGTAGGATGAACAAACAATAGAGAAACATACAACAATGTTTTGTAATTTTGCAGAAAATCTCAATGTTGAACACCTGGATGTTGTTTTAAGACTTTTTGTGCAATCCTTGGATAGTGAAGAAAGAAAGTGGTTTAAAGGGCTTCCTAATAACTCTATTCCTACATGTGAAGAGATGGAACACCAGTTCACCCAGAGATCGGGAGACAAACGAGATCATGGGTATTCACTTATAGATTTCAATGCTATTAAAAAGAAATCTGATGAAAGTGTTGTTGAGTTCATTATAAGGTTCAATAAACTTTACAAAAGTCTTCCAGTGGAGATCAAACCCCCTCCTACTGGTGCAAAAATAACTTTTGCAAGGGAATTTGAATCAAATTTTGGGTCCACATTAAGGGAGAGGAGATCCATAACCCTTGATCAGATCCAAACTAATGCTTTAGAAATAGAAGCAAATTTGGTGGCTGTAGGTAAAGCACCAGAGGCACAACCTACCCAAGATAAGGGAAAGGATAAATTGGAACCCTCTCAAAGTCAAACATTAGAAGATATGAATAATGTGATTAAAAATTTGTCCAGTAAATTGATTAAATTGGAATTGGAAAGTAAGAACTCTTAAAGGCAAGTACAAAAAAAAGAAACTTTAATCCCCAATATAGAAGACAACCTCTACAAATTTTGTAAAAGGAGAGAAAAGACCAAGATCAGGTTCAAGCACCACTTTACTTAGAGGCAGATCCTAATGAAGTACCAGAGCATTCCAAGGATCATGATGATCATATTTCCACATTGTATGCAGGAGATGAAGATGAACTAGGTGTTGAGGGAGAATAATATACTAAAACAAATTCCATTTATGATGAGAATGAAATTGATCAATATCGAAAGCAATTTACTAATTTTATGCAGGAATAATTACATAAGAAATATGACTTGAGATCAAGGAAAAGATCTAGAATTCAAGAAAATGAAGGTGAGCAGCAAGTTCCTGCTCCCCTACAAAAGGCAACTCCACAAGAACCACAACCTGAAAAACAATTAAATAAAGTAAAGCAACAACAGAATACAAATAGAAAAAATCAGATACTTCAAGGTGAGTCTTCTCAAGATAAAATTGATAAAATTCCTTTAGGAAAAATTGTTTCCATTCCACAAGAGAGATATTCGAGTTTATCAACCTGTCTCAGAATGTGAATATAAATGACACTGTGAATCTACAAGAAGATAAACGAGTAGTGGTTTTTGGTCCACATGTGGAGGAGGTAGATTCTTCAACACCTCCTATCTACATTTCTTTATTGATTCATGGTTTCCTCTTGCATAATTGTATGTTTGATTTAGGAGCTTCACACAACCTTATGCCACTATTAGTAATGAAACTATTAAACCTACAAGTTACTAAACCTTACAGAGACCTGTATTCTTTTGATTCAGATAAAGTCAAGTGTCTTGGGGTCATCAAAGATATGGTGGTGTCATTATCCTAGATCCTAGCTAGAAGCTTGGTAATGGATGTAGTGGTAGCAGACATCCCTGCTAGGTTTGGAATGTTGCTATCTAGGTCATGGGGGGCTAAATTAGGGGGAGTTCTGAAATTGGATTTTACTTATGCTATCATACCAATTTTTGGTGGAGAAGAGAGAAGGTTGTACAGAGAAACAAGATTTGTTAAAACCATCACAAAGAACAGAGCAAGTAATTCACCTGTGTACAACCAAGAAAAATATGATTTTTCTTGTTTCATGCTGCATGACAATGCAGAGTTGGCTGAAGATAATCACAGGCAGCTTACTTCAGCCTGTGTAATTATAGAGCTGCAAACAGAAAGGGTGTGGAAGTGTTTCTTTGATGGAGCCAATATAAAGAAGGAACAGGTGTTGGTTTCCTTTTAATTACACCTGGAGGTAATATGATCCCATTTTCTTTTAAATTGGAGTTTTAAGAAACTAATAATGTGACAGCGTATGAATCCTTGATCATTGCTCTTCAAACAACAAAACAAATGGGAGTCCAGTCAATTTCCATTTTTGGAGATTCAAAGCTGATTATAAAGCAAATTAAGAACCATTGCCAAACAAAACACCCTAGGCTCACAGCATATAGAAATGAAGTGTGGGATTTAGTTGAGAATTTGTTTGAGGCTTTCAACATACAGTTCATTCCAGGAGATGGGAACAGATTAGTAGACTCCTTGGTTGTGGCTGCCAGTACCTTTAGGCCTCCTATAAATCCAAAAATAAGATGAGGTTGAAATGAGGCATAGGCCTTCTGTTCTGGACAACATAAAACACTGGCAAGTTTTTGACGATGATTAGCAGATTAAGGAATTCTTAACTATGATTGAAGATTTTTAGGGCACTGAAATTGATCAAGATGGAGATGAAACAATAGAAGGTGCAGAAGTAAGTCGTTTTAAAAATTCCATAATTAATCAAAAAATTATTCAATTGAAAGATAACATTTTTCCAAGAGGACTTGTCCCTCTTGAAATACTTTTTAACTTTAATGATGTAGTTGTTAGTTCAGAGAATGTTTCACAGGATGAGCATATTCAAGATCACAATATTGGAACCCAAAAGGAGACCAAGTTAGTCAAATTGTTTAAAGGAGTTCCACTTAATTATAAGGAGAGATATATTAAGCTTTTCAGGAAGTACACTGATGTTTTTGCTTGGTCCTATGAGGATCTCAAGACATATGATATGAGAATTATTCAACATAAGGTTCCCTTGAAAGAAGGGATTAAACCATTTAAGCATAAACTCAGGCAGATCAATCCTTTGCTTTTACCATTGATTGAGAAATAAGTCAAAAAGCTTCTTGATGCCAAGATAATAGTTCCACTCCGATACTCTGAATTGGTGGCCAATTTAGTACCTTTAAGGAAGAAAAATGTAGAAATAAGGTTATGTGTGGATTTTATAAATCTGAATAGGGCTTCCTTAAAACATAACTATCCATTACCTAAAATGGATCATGTGCTGTAGAAGGTAATTGGATCATTCAGAATGTCAATGCTGGATGGGTTCTTTGGGTATAACCAAGTGGTTGTGGATAAAGAGGATAAAAAAAGGACTGCCTTCACAACTCCTTGGGGAACCTTTATGTATGCTCAAATGCCTTTTGGGTTGATGAATTCAAGTGCAACATTTCAGAGGGCTATGGACATTTCATTTGTGGGTGATAAGTTTGTAGTGATATACTTTGATGATATCACTATTTTTTCTAAATCAGATGAGGAGCATCTAGATCATCTTAGAAAGACTTTTGAGAAATGTAGAAAATTTGGGCTTTCTTTGAATCCTAAGAAATCTATTTTTTCTCTAGAAGAAGGAAAATTGTTGGGGCATATTTTTTCTAGAGATGGATTCAAGATAGATCCAACAAGGGTGCAAGCTGTGCAAAAAATACCCCTGCCCAAGAGTAAGAAAGAGATTCAAAAATTTCTGGGAAAAATAATTTTTTTAAGGAGGTTTGTGTCCAATTATGCTGAAATTGTAAAAGAGATTACGAATATGTTGAAGAAGGAAAATGAAGTACATTGGACCAAGGAAGCGAGAGAGTCATTCTCTGGGATCAAAGAAGCATTACAAGAAGCTCCTATTTTAATTAGCCTTGATTATCAAAATCCATTTCAAATTTTTTCATTTGCATCACTTAATTCAATAGATGTTGTTTTGTTACAGAAAAATGATGAAGGAAAAGAGAATCCAGTTGCTTTCTTAACAAGATCCTCACAGATGTTGAACTCAAGTACAATATTCTTGAAAAACAGGTATATGCCTTGGTAAAATCCCTAAAAGCCTTTAGGACTTATGTGTTGTAGTCACAGATCATTGCTTATGTGCCAAATGTTGCAGTAAAGGATGTCTTAGTCCAGAGTGACGTGGAAGGTAAAAGAGGGAAATGGTTAGCTAAGATACAAGAGTATGGTGTTTATTCAGAAGAGTAGGCTATTTTTTGAGCCTAGCAATTAGAATTGATATATTCTCAATCTGGGACTCTTCAAAAAATCTTACCTGACACTCCTAGATCCAAGGTTGATTTGGCCAAACCGAACCTTGGCTCTCACGTTGATGATATGGTTGGATCAATTGACACAAATGCGACGAACCTTTTGAACCAATTGCAACAGTTGTCTTTACAAACTGCTTCTTCTAACCATGCAACACTGTCTACACCTTCACCCTCCCAAACTACCTCCATTAACATCATCCAAGCTTCTAACCCCAAAGGAAATCAACAATCCGATGGGAAGAAGAAGGGACGAGGTAAGAAGAAGAATCAGGAAGAGAAGGGTAATGCGAACAAGCTCGGCAATGGTGCCGGTGAGGGTAGAAAAGAGTCTAAGAAGAAAGTTAAATTTCCACGCTAGTTATGCAATGGAGATCATTTAACTCACCTCTACACCAAGATTTAGGATTCTCAGCGCTTGTTAGTGCAACAAGGGTCCTCTAGCTCCCAAGCTATCCTGACTAACCCTTTTCCCCAAGGGTAGCAATTACTTGCTGGTGCAAACTCGAATGTTGGTACCTCCACAGGGGGCAACTAGGAAGGGGAAAATTCCTCAAATGTGTATATGATGAACTCGCATGTCAACGTTGCCACATGCGCACGCAATTACGGTGAAATAGAAACATCTAAGGCAAAAAATTTCCCGAAACCTCAAACCCGCTTCATATTGAGCGACTCTCTGTTGAGTCTATACCTCAGATACCGAAAGGTTCCGCTAAGTGCTGAATGATTAACCCTAATTCTAGGGAAGCCCAGAACTACTCGATGGTAGAAGATCTAGCTCAAAGTCCATGTGTTGTGTCTGCATTGGAGGTAATCCAATAGTGTCCTTCTCAAAGAAGTGCTTTGCTTTCGGCAATCGGGGCAGTAGATCCACAAAATTCTTTAGCACTCACTTTTGATATTCTCAATGTCAAAAAGAGACTTCCTCATCATATGGCTTTCTGGATAAAGTCTACTTACCAGAAAACCAATATTTTTCAGATAGTTATAGATGAGGGAGCTTCCACATGCGTAATGTCCATGTCATGTTGGAAGGCCATTAGATCACCTTCAGCTGTTCCTTCACTGGCTCTCTTAACAACATTTGATGGTCATTCTCATAGGCCACATAGAAGTATCCCGACTTTTCCTATATGCGTTGGAGGAAAGCTCGTTAATATTGAGGTAGAAATCGTCGATGCCAACTTGGATTACAACCTCCTCTTGGGAAGAAATTGGATTTATGAGATGAACACCATAGTTTCATCTTTGTTTCACATCCTTTGTTTTCCTAATGAGGGGAGAATTGTTAAAATTGATCAATTAGATAATTCTCCTGGTGATTCTCGTGCAACTTCAGATTCTACCGTTCCATTGGTGGATAATCCTTGTCAACCTATAGGGAATTTAGGAGTAGGGATGTACTCTTCCTTGATGGGTATATTTGATCTTCCCCCTCCTACAACTAGAATCAATGCAATTTCATCCTCCACGGGGCTTTCACGGAAACAGTTCTTTTGAACTCATTATTTTTTGGATCCTTGGACCTTTCCTTCATCTACGACCACATTAGATGGAGTCCAGGTTGGTGGAATGGCATTCCCCATGTCTGCAACAGAGCTTAGTTATCAATCTATCATCAACTCTGCAGATAACCATCCCACTCTTTTTTCAGAAGAGGAGTTAGATGGTGATGTGGCTCCAGCTTGGACCCTTGACTCTACTTCTGCTTTGGATTTCTTAGATACAGTTTTACCATCTCATGAAGCAATTTTAGAAGCGATGACGAGTATAGACCGACCTTGGGAATATTTACATCATTGATCATATTTTTGTCCACCATTGCAGGAAGTCGAATCCAGGTTCTCCAATCTACTTAATAGTGATGTTTGTACAGTGTCAAACCCATTCGCTCCAACACATTTATTTGCTGAAGGTAATATGTCGATTATCTCAAAAATTGTACCTATAAACATCTCTAGGAATCCTGTCGTTATAGAAAATGTCTTCATCGGAGCCAATTGTTACCCTGAAGAGATTCAAATTTACATCGACCTCTTTAAAGAGTTTATAGATGTGTTTGCTTGCTCTTATGAGGAAATTCCTAGTATTTATCCATCTATAGTCCAACATGAGATCAAGACGTATGAGAACGCCAAGCTGATTTGTCAGAAGCTTTGGCCAGTCAATCCTAGGAAAGCAACAACTATTAAAGCTGAAGTAGGAAAGCAACAACTATTAAAGTTGAAGCTTTGGTGCTACGTTTTAGCGGGCCATGTCTTACGCTTTCCATGACATCAAACATGTCCTTGAAGCATACTTGGATGATTTAGTTGCTCGTTCTTGAAAGAGAATTGATCATCCCAGCAACCTTCAGTTAGTTTTTGAGAGATGTCAATTTTACAAAATCCAGTTGAATTCGTAAAAGTGCATTTTCGCAATCACATCTGGTCAGTTGTTAGGATGCATCGTATCAACTGAGGGGATTCAAGTTGATCCCTTCAAGGTTGAGGCAATAATTCAGTTGCCTCCCCCGTCTTCCATCCGACAACTTCAAAGTATCCAAGGAAAGCCAAATTTCTTGAGACGGTTTATAGCAAACTACGTTGAGATAACTAAAGGATTTATGCGTTTTCTGAAGAAAGGAGTTCCATTTTTATGGGATGACTTTGCACAACATTCTTTCAATGCCTTGAAGCAGGCATTAATCTCTGCCCCACTGTTGAGTCCACCATATTATGGCAGAGATTTCCTTTTGTATCTTGCAGCGATAGAATCAACAATAGGTATGGTTCTGGTTCAAGAGGATGATGCTCTCATGGAGCATGTGATATACTACTTGAGTCAAGGGTTGGCAGGTCTTGAACTACGCTATTCTCATGTTGAGAAATTGGCCTTGGCAGCTGTCCATGTTGTCTAGCAGCTTCGTCATTATATTCTGTGACGCAAAACATTTGTCTTAGTGGTTATCAATCCTTTTCAGTGGTCCTCAATAGGCAAGTGATTGGGGGCAAATACAATCGATGGATTATTATTTTACAAGAATTCAATCTCGAGTTCTTGTCAACCAAGTCTAAGAAGTCATTGGTTTTTGTGGAATTAATTTCTGAGTTGCCTTGTGAAGAAGACATTGTTTATGAGGAAAGTTTCATAGACAAACATCTATTCCTCATCTCTTCACAAGATCCCTGGTATGGAGATATCATCATATATCTCCAATCTTCGAAGTTCCCACATGCTTCCTCCAAGGATGAACATCGAAAATTATGGCACCTTGCTAGTATCTATACTCAATGATTGCCACAGTGGAGCTTGTGGTGGTCATCTATCAGGGCTTACAAAAGCCCAGAAAATCTTGTGTGTAGACTACTTTTGGCCTTTGATTTTCAAAGATTGTATTGAAGCAGTCAAACATTGCCACACTTGTCAAGTCTATACTCGGAATATGTGCACGCATTCAGCTCCTCTTTTCCCTATTGTCACTGTCGTTCCTTTTACGAAGTGGGGCATTGACTTTACCACTTGTAATCCACTTTCAGTGGCAAATCACAAGTATATTATAGTGGTCGTAGACTACTTTACTAAGTGGGCTGAGGCCATGCCTACTTATAAAAATGATAGTGAAACAACAACATTGTTCCTCTTAAATTAGATTATTTCACGTTTTGGTATCCCGAGAGAGATTGTCATTGACCATGGCAGTCATTTCCAGAACCAACTGATGACAAAATTGGCTCTTAAGTTGGGCTTCCGACAGGAGCATTCGTCTCTGTATTATCCTCAGGCCAATGGGAAAGTCGAAGCCGTGAATAAGTCCCTCAACAAGATCTTGCAAAGGACAATTGACAAAAATCGATCCAATTGGCACATCATGTTATACCTGGCTCTCTGGGCATACCTAACCTCGGTAAGGACTGCCACCGGTTTTACAACTTTTTAGTTAGTTTACATGCTGGAATATATTTTTCCTATTGAATGTGAAATTACATCCCTTAAGTTAGCTGTTGAGCTTCTTCCAAAGACCTCTAGTCTCGAAGAGCGCCTAGTTCATTTGGAACATCTCGATGAGCAACGTCGAGATGCCGCCATAATAAACGAGACCCATAAGAAAAGGGTTAAAACTCAGTATGATAAAGTTGTTTCTCTTCGGGTATTTTCTGAAGGCAACCTTGTCTTGGTCTATGACCAAGATAAAGACGCCTTGGGGGCATGCAAATTCAAGTCTATGTGGTATGGTCCCTTTATAGTAAAACGAGTTTTAGAAAAAGAGGCTTATGAATTAGTCAATTTTGAAGGGAACAAGTTGGCGGAGTCCCGAAATGGGCTCTACCTCAAGAAGTATTTTTCTTAGGTTACGACCAAGCAATGACTTCTTTGCATATTTTGTATTTTTGTACATTTTTTTCGAGCATTTTTGTGATATCAACACTTTTTTTATCTTCTTTGGCTGGTGTTGAAGGATGACTTATTCTATTTCGGATTCACCGATGGTGCTAGTCAGCACAATCGGAATCTTGCTTCTGTAGCTTGGGTGATTTATTATCCATTTGGTCAGTTGATGGTGTCAAGGGGAGTATGTATTGGTCCTGCTTCAAATAACATTTCCGAATAATATGCCATTATTAATTTACTATCTGAAGCTATTTCTTATGGAATTGATTCGTTGGTAGTGTATCTTGACTCACAGCTGGTAGTGTCACAATTAAATAACATTTATCAAGCTCGGGATCCTTATTTATATCGCCAATTTTTTAGAGTGAGGGTGTTGCAACGATCATTTGTTTATATTACATATGTGCACATTCCACAATCTAAAAATTCATTAGCAGATTCTATCACTAATAAAGCATTAGATTGGCATATCAGTCATTCATCAAGTTAAAAACAAACATTAAAAATCGGGAACTATATATATATATCATAAAATTTCCCATGTATACATAAAGTGTTCAAAAAATAATATACAAAATCGGGACTAAATGCCCATAATCATGTCCAGTCTATCTATCGACCCGGCTCATGATGAGCGGCTAAGAAGGTAACTACTGCATTGGCCACACGTTGAAGTATGCGGACCCAGTCCCGTGGTACTCCTACCACGCGGTGCGGCATCTCCTCAGGTAGGTCCTCTATGGCTACCATCAATACCTAGTGAGTCAATCTCACCAAGTTTCTTTGGACTGCATATAAGACCCTCTCTGTCTCAGTAGTTGCCTCTTCAGCACCTCTTCCGTGGGAATCCATCTGGTCTCACTGGACCCACATCTAGAACATGATCATTTTGTCAGTATTTTGTCCCATCAAAAATATTTCTAAGTTCATTTTCATATTTAAAAAACAAAAACAAAAATTTTTTAAAATTGATAAAAACTTAAAAAAGTGTTACCTATGTCTCCCCATGCTATGTTTGGTGGCAACAACAAGTCTAGATCTCCTCAGAAATCCATACCAGCATAAGGTTAGTCATCGACTATGATGTTTGTTGGTCCCACCAGGCAAAAAATCATCATCGAAAGTCGTCCTCGGCATGTCCCTGCCTCCAAGGCATTTCATCAAGTCAGCCCACCTACCCATCTGTGGATCTCGCGTGCTGCTGATAGAGACAAATACCTTGGGATGTAGCCCAAGTACCTTTGGATGCCCAGGACAGTATATGTGTACATAGTCTTCTACTGAAAGACTACTCCGTGTCCAGTCGGTTGAATGCACAACCTCCCCTCTTCGGGAGAGACCTGTGATAAATTAGATGTCTTCCACCTCAATCTTGAGAGGCATCTAATGTATCATGAAGGCATCATCCTCCATACTCCAGTAGTGGATCAATAACTCAAGTAGGCGTGTGTTCACTTTCATGTTCGGCATTTTGAAGAACTTCAACAAGCCCACCCTCTTAATGCATCTAGTGTAGTTTGGTCATTCATTACCTCATTGTCAATTATGGTATACTCTCTCTCTCTCCATGTGATGGTCATCGTGAAAGGAAATAAGTTTCAACCATTAGAATTTTATTTTTAATTTCAACTCACGTACACGCGGGTTCCCTTTACACACAGTCGCGTGTAGGGTCATCGTATACACGAGTTGGTCATAGCCAACCTGCATGTGCGCAGAGTTGGATTTTTTGACAAGAATTCGCATAGTCAAATCTTAATTAAAACTTCTAAAAATCATTACAAATCATTGCAAGTATGGTTTGAGGGTTACCTGGTAACTTTGGCATGATTTAAATGGTTGAATTCTTCAGAGGAAAGTTTTCTCCTTTTTGATCCACAACTTTTTTCCAAATGCAAATGAAAAATTTGTGAGTCTAAAATTCAATATATAGCTTTGAAATTTTAGGATTTTTTCTCAAAACTTGATTTTTCGTCTCATGAATATTTTGACTTGTGGGCTTTGATTGTCGAGAATGGGTTATTGTTTCAGGATATTCTAGACACTTCTTCAAGATCTTATTTCAGTCCCATGACCATTGACCCGTCATGGTAGGTATCATTCACTTACTGCCATATAGGTTAGGGAAACCATTTCTTCCATTGCATCTTGCATACTAGCCTTCGTTCAGCGATACATTAGCCATACGGTCGACCCCATCGTGTCTTGGTTAGCAAACCATGTTCACTCGCCGATTTTTTAAATCATGATGCAATGGTAGATCCATCCTTTACATGGGCATCGTAGTTAGAACCTCACTGACATTGGTTGCCCATGTTGTTTTACTGAGTAGGCTCAGGAATCCTCTTTAGTCCTGCCATGACTTGTGCATTGAAGACACATTCTCTTTACTTCTACCCTTATTTCTAGCCTTATACCCTAGAGGCTCCTTTGTGTTGAGTTGTATTGTTGCATTGCATTTTGACTATTTACACCTTTTAGCCTTGAGCCAACTTCACATGGACTCATGTTTAAGCCAGTCATTTGACCATGTCTTCTACAAGATCAACCATGTAATCACTTAGCTTCTGCAACTTGACACACCCTTTGACCCGTGGAAGGAAGATCCCTTTGAGTGCCCTTGACCAGTTTCACCTCCCTCCATTGAGCATAGGATTGTGCACATCCCAGGAACTAGATCATCTATTTCTCTGACACTCATTCTTTCCACTATATTATAGAATTCTTTTATTCTTTTTCCAACTTAAATAAAATTCAAAATTTTTTTATATATTCCCAAAAGAGCGGGAACTGAACAACATTTCCATATATCGTTGGCATCTAGAGTCAGTTGTGTCACCCTTGAACAAATCAATCAAGAGAAAGTCTCTCCTCCATTTTGGGTGGGATTCAGTTTGACTTTGGTATGCCTTAACCTTGTTATTGATTCAGTTCTCCTCCGATTGGTTACCTCTTCCAATCATATGGAGAGTTCGCTCGAGCCTCCTGTATGACAAACTTATACAAAGTTATCATATGCTGCCATGTAGTCATCACTAAGTCGTGCTTTTGTTCAAGGGATGTAAGCCTAATTCGACCTCTTTGCGGTGTCCCTTGACCTATTTTTTAGCCATCCATCCCTGGTTATCAGTGTCATGTTCGTCATCACATCGGTTATATTAGTCTTTTCCTCATGCTAGTTTGAGAAGGTCTCCATTGACTTCTTATTAGCGGGTCTTGTCCTTATCGATGATGACATATTGCTCTGAGGGTAGGCCTAGAGCTGCACCCTGACCCTATTTTCATTATTTATAGGTCACCTTGTGCTCAACATTAATCAGTATCATGGGTCTTTGACTGAGTGGTTTCCCTTGTGTTTGACATCAGCTCTCATTATCACACATTGGGATTCGTGCAATGCCTTGGTTTCCATTTGACCCTATTGGTGGATTCCTCGCCTCTGTGTTAGTTTTCATTATTGGTTGGTTCAGAGGGTTTCTATCGTGCGCTAGCTACATATTGTGTACACCGGAAAAAGTGCAACCCCTCCTTCCAGACTTGGTCCAAATATTTTAAAAACAGTGTTTTACTCCCTGTATATGTGTTAAAACACTTAAAAAAAAAAAATTTCCTTAACAATGGGCAGAGTTCATAGGTTTTACCCATTGATTACCTCCTAGTGCCTATGGCCCAACTGTTTCCCAACTCAAAAACTAATTGGGAGAAGTATAAATAGACTTCTATGTGAAGGCCTTAAGGAGGAGAAGAGATAGAATTACTATACTGAGATTATGCCCTAACTGAGTTTGAAGTATCCCTGCGCTTCAAGCACTTCCCCAAGTTCAGAAAACCCTTGTTTCCTTGAGTGTTGATATTCTCCCACTTGCTTGAGATATCATGGTATTGGTTATGGAAGGAGGTTGTTGAAGACTGGGACTGGACGGATCTGGAGGATGGTTCTGCTTGGAGCTAGAACAAGAAGACTCAGGTGAATTCTCTCCGTGTTGGTTATAGCTTTCTACAATAAAAAGAAACATTGTCTTGTTCCTGAGATTAACTTTGTTTATGCATCAGATACTGTTGTAATTCATGTATGAATGTCATTTTGATGTATAATTAATCATCTTGCTTATATGATATAAAGTTGATTTCATTAAAATGCTTTATCTATATGATGCTATGTATGTTTGGATTGGTTGATTTGCAGATTC